>JAWPHD010002038.1:0-247500 GCA_037043455.1 Cyrtodaria siliqua | reverse complement strand
TTTTAATTCAGAAATTGTATCACCCGAAAGACGGTGATATTCAGGATAACAACGTATATATACAATATCTCCATACTGCTTATTTACTACAGGTACAACCCCTATAACAGTGCTTGGCTTACCATTGAAATAATTACCACTTGTATTAATTTGTTCCAGATGAACATAGAGCTGTTTATAAGGAGCTAAATCAATTGGGCAATCTCCCACACGAACACCTTTTATCCATCTTCTGTCCTTGAATCCCAGCATATTTGAAAGACGGGTTGACATTCGTGTCTCTATTGGCGTATCTAAAACTGCTGTAGCATTTTGCGTATAAATGGCTAGGATAATATCTTCATTAAGCAATTTAAACCTTTCTGCCAAGTCTTGAAAGTTATAGAGTCCACCTGATATATGTTGCGTTTTATCTTTTTTTTTTGTCTTTATGACTTCTTGATCAACATTAAACCAACCGATAGTGTATGTAAAACTTTTTAATCCAACGCGCTTATCTCCATTTCTATTATCGATATACTGTTGTAAGTTAATAGAGTTGTCTATGTTTGAAATTGTATGAAACATTTTTTTTTTAATATATATAAATAAAAATGATTTCTAAAGAATTTAAATATAACCCGGATGCTCACTATTTAAGTACTTTCAGCAAGAAAGTGATAGATATAATAAATCAAAACGTAGTCATTACATCAGACGGTAAAGGCTTTAAAGCATCATTTCCCAATGTCTTTGAAAAATACAAACTCCCATACGTCAAATCAGATGCTATAGTCCAACGCTGGGGAACAGACTGGATGTCATTTTGGCAGAACCAGTTGAATTTTGCCATTTGGTGCGCGACAACTGGATGTGGTATTGATTTTAACAACCATCTAAAAGCTGATGCCTTGGTGGGTTCGTTATTTCGATTTCATGTCTACTACCAAGTCAGAAGAATATTATTTGAGATGAGTGTAGCAATGCCACAAGACTCAAATTGGAATGCGTTTAATAACACATATAACCGAAACGCGTACGAAAGAATATGCAAGGAGTTTGACGTTGACTTATATTCAGACTGGAGACAGAAACAAAGCTATAATGATGGTCTAGGAACAATTTATAATTACTGGACGCATATTGGTTATCATCCTTTGGTAAATACTGTATACGACAACGAAACGATGAGTTTTACAGTCTATGAGAGTGATAAAACATAATACATTGATTACATTGCCCAAGGATCTGAGGCTGACAACAGCTGGTCTACTTTTATACTAGATAATTCTGCAGGATTTGCAAAAGCTGGAGTAAAACGCATCAATGACAGCATAAGAACATACTGCTGGGCAATCCTTGGATCCCAATCCCAAACCCGAACAGATATACTTGGAATTGGAACGGCATTTGATGCACAGAAACAATTTCTGGCAAATGTAGAGGACGCAATAAACAGCCCCATCAACTTGCCCAGTCAAATTTCAAGATATGAAAACACCCTAAAATATGCAAGAAGTAAAGTAAATTTTGTCTATGGAAGTGGATTGTACATGTCTCCGGGTGACATGGAATTAAGAATTGGAACAATACAAGACTACAATAATGAAATTGTAATAGCAACCGATGCACAAGCATTAGGATTAAATAATGATGTAAATGTAAAACCAGTACCGCCAAAAAGTGTTCAACCTTTTCAAGGCACCACAACAAAGAAATTTTTACCGGAACATTCTGATAAATCAATACATAAAACTGTGGAACATAACCCACCAGAAATACAAAAAATAGCGATTGAACATGAAGATAACATTACAACCATAATTGTTGGTACTATAGTAATAGGTCTTGCTGCATTACTTATCTACGAGATTTACTAAACCACTCTTTGGCTGCCACATATAGCAACCCAACAGCGGCAACAAGCAAAGCCCATAGATTGTTAGCAAGCCAATTAATAACATTACCTGTTGCAGATAAAAGCCATGCTACTATTGCACCAATAACTCCTGGTAAAGCTGCTGCAGCTTTACCAGCTAGGTTGGCAAGAAGTTTACCAAGATTACTTAGTTGTTTTTTTATCCAATCCTTAGCACTTGATGGATCAGGTTTTGGAGTTGGAACAGGTGCAGTCCCTCCCGTTGTGGGAATAATGGCCTCAACTAAAACCCCAATAATCATACCAAAGGCAGTCAAAATACTAACCATAGTAATACCTTGCTCCCTAAACAAGGTTTTGATTCTCTCACCCAATGTTGTGTCTTCTTTTAACACCTTATTTATAGTTTCTTTTATCCTGTTTATTTGACTGCGTAATGCTTCTTTGTTTTCACTCGCCGCTCCAAGTCGTGCACTTTTTTTATCTTCTAAGTTTTTTATTCTGTCACGTAGGCGCTCTTGTTGAAACTCATCCTCCTGCCCGGGGGTGCTCACCTGTTCTAATTTTTGTTTTTCTTTTGCTATATCTTTATCAAGCTCAGTGAGCTTTGAGAGATTATTAGTAAGTTCTCCACGGAAGCTTTGCAATCTCTTATCTAAACCTCGTATCTCTCGCAGTGTTAGATCTTCTGGTTGAACAGCAGTTTGAGAATAAGTTTCATCTATATTACTCTCAATTATAATTACAGCATCTACTGTATTTTGTACATCTTCAGTTGTTGAAAAAGTTTGCAATGGTATATTCTCTGCAGCGATGGTATCTCTTGTTTTTACCAAGGCTGCTATTTCTGCCCTACCCCGAGCAAGTCTTTCACGTGGAACTAAATAATCATACATTTTTAAAGTGTTTTTCACAAAGTCAATACCATGTTTTTTAACTAAAGTGTCCAGCTTATAAAACTTGATTGGTTCGTTTGGATTATTTCCCCTATAATAGGTAAGTGGGACGTCATCCTTCCCCAACCGAACTGCATATAACATTGTTCTACCGATTTTGTCCTCAGCCACTCTAAAATCATCTTTATAATCAATTCCGCTGATCTCAGCATTAACTTCAGTAAAAACTTGATCTACTAACCACTTTTTTTGTGTGAGCTGTTCTTTTATTTTATCTTCCCCTTGAAGCTGATTAATATGATTATTTTCATTTACAATTTGTCTCTGGAATTCTAAGCCAGGTTGTATAAATTCTTCATCAAGTAATTCATCTACATAAGCATCTGGATCGAACGTAGGATTGTCAAACTCAGCCATTGTTTATTTTATTTAATTTAAAAAAAAATAAATATATATATATATTTGAAAATGTCAGCTTACGGAAACAAACTCAACCCTCATAGAAAACTAAGAGAGCCTCATGGTGCCAAGGGCATCCGCACAAGTGTAATTATTACTAATAATCCATCAACAATAAACCGAAACGAGCAACTGCTTGTGAGATTTCCCAATCTAAGTACTAATGATGTGATAGTTCCACGTACTGCTCGTCTTGCCTTTGAAATAGAACTTAAAAGCAGAACAGACGCCAATGCTACTCTATTCCAGAATCTGGGTAGAACAATTGTGAAAAAAATGAATGAAATCAGAATAAGTGGCAATGAAGTCATGTCAATAGAAGACAGTGATATATATCATTGTTATGTAGATTTATGGAAAAGCCCTACCGAACGAATAAACATAGCTTACCAAGGTGTGGGTAAAGCAAACATGCTAAAACATAGAGTTGGCGCGGGAGATGCTTCCTCAGACACCAAAGATGAAGCTATAGCAGCAGCTTATGGAAATAGATTTTGTATTCCACTGGACTTTGAAATGTTAGAAAGTCATATGCCATTTTATCAAGCGGGGCTTGGTGATAGGTTAGAATATGAATTAACGTTTAACGATTATAACAAAGTTATCAAAAGCAGCGATGCAGATGCATCTTATGTAATAAAAAATATCTGCTTGGAATTTGATATGGTTAGTGATGTTGAATTAGCCAGACAAATAAGACAGCAAACCAATGGTAAGATGTCATTTATGTATGATCGTATCTTGCGACATAGAATAATACAAGCAAAAAAATCTGATACCCTTTGGAATATCAACATTAATCTACCAGCACGGAGCATGAAAGGTATTTTAATGCTGTTTGAAGACCCAGAAAGAACAGACACGGAATCCTTTTACAACCCAATGATTGAAAAGGTTGAAATGACAATAGAGGGCGTGCCAAATCAGTTGTATAGTCAGGGCATGAGGGCATATCAACATTGGGATGAAATAAACAAATATTTTGCCTTAACCTCAAAAAGAAACAAAGAGACAGACGTAGTAGCGAGGGACTTATACTTTACCCATGTTTCTCTTGAGACCTATCTAACAAAAGCATATGCTTTGTGGCTTGACCTTAGAACATGTGATGACAATTTATTACACGGCAGTGGAAGAAGAATAGAAAACGGTAGTGAAGGCATAACGATACTCATAAATAAAAAAGCAGATGCAGATCAACTTTTAAATATTTATCTATATATAATACAAGATGCGCAAATCAATTTCGAAGATGGAAGATTCAAAGAAGTACGATACTAAATATCCTAAATATCCACACAGTGCCATTATCTGCGGTCAGACAGGCTGCGGCAAAACAGAGTTTGTTCTTGACATACTTGAACAAGAGTATGTTGGAGTTTTTGAACATATAATTATATTGTGTCCAACCATAGAGTGGAACGAGGCTTATAAAAATAGGCCCTGGATAGGAGATGTGAGAAAACCGAGAGATAAAAAAATAACAATTGTCAATCCCGTGAGCAACGGCAAAGAAATGCTACAAGAACTGTTGCGTTTCTTTTTTAATAAATATGCTGGCAAGCCCACACTATACATCATTGATGATTGCTCCGCCACAAAAGAATTAACAAAGAAAAAAGATATGTTATCAGAGTTGGCATTCTCTGGTCGCCACGCCAAACAATCAGTATGGGTCATTTCACAGAGATATAATTCTGTATTGAAAGATTTGCGGGAGCAAGCAAAATGGTTGTGTATGTTTTACACCAAGGACAGAGATAGTTATGAAAATTGTTTGAGAGAAAATGATGTTATTCCAACGCTGGAAGAGAGAACCAGAATAAGAAAAGCTTTAGCAAAGACTAAGTATTCCAAGTTAATTTTGAGGACTGACCAACCCACTGGTTATTGGGTTGAATAATTTTTAACAGCATGTTGCTAATTTATTTGAACTTGTGACTCCCAATTAACAGTTTAGAGTACTAGATTAAAAAATGAGGTTTTATCCATTTTTTCTACATCGTAGCAAACGAGAAACTAATAAGGAAAGAAGGAGGCAGTTGGAGCTTTTAGGTTTTGGAAAATGTGGTATGATCCTGGATGACCCAGACGGAACGTCTACGCTTGTGACGGATAGAGGGAGTTATAAAATACCTTCCATGTACACGGATGAATCCAAAAATTTCCTCAACAAGCTATTGTGGACCGAGGACCCTGACTTTTCCAGGATGGAGCAAGATATAAAAGACTCCATGAAGCTGTGGAAGAACGTAAAAAGGAGGGACAAACTGAGGATAATTGACAAGTACGTGCTTGGGTTGGAGTGCGACATCAAGGAAAAGAAACTTATAAAAAGTGTCATCACAATAGCATTAAATTTAAGAATGATACAAACTAATGATATCACCTATCAGGATTTTGAGATTAAAAACATAGATGGTACATTCGATGGGGAATATTTTTCAAAATTGAGTAATGCTAACAGCAATGCTAAAAGCAAATGAGTAATGCTAACAGCAAGGCTAACAGCAAATGAGTAATGCTAACAGCAAATGAGTAATGCTAACAGCAATGCTAACAGCAAATGAGTAATGCTAATAGCAATGCTAATAGCAAAATGAGTAATGCTAAAAGCAAATGAGTAATGCTAATAGCAATGCTAACAGCAAATGAGTAATGCTAATAAAAAAAATAGCATTGTTAATAACAATGCTATTAACAATACTAACCATTACCAGTTGTGTGGTGAATATCGCAGCTGGTTGTTTCGTATTTTATGTTTATTCCAAAATAAAAAATAAAATGACTACTATAAAAATGAGTGCGGAAGAACTATTACAAGGTATCATACTGGAAGATTCCACGGAACGTTTCACAGATGAATCAAATCAACAAGAAACAAAAAAAGAAAGATTATCAGCCATAGTGGCTGGCGGTGGTAGTCGTGAATATTTGGGTAAAGACATACAACTCACGACTATAGATAGCATGCCCCCAGATGAAATTAATAAACTTTACTGTAGATATGAAGCAAGACTTGGGGCAAGCATGGCTAAGACTTTAGGCAATTATTATATTAAGTTGTATGTGATGGGAGTATCAAAATATTTTAATATAACCAATCCACCAAAACTGACAGAAGATTTGGAGGAAGACCCATTTATTAAACATGCTTTAACAAGTGCGTGTTGTGAGTTGTATTACAAGTATGGAATGTACTTAGCGCCATTTACAGCAATGCTGACAACTGTTCGACATATTGATTTTAATAAAAATAAAAATGTCGATAATAAAAATGAAGAACCAAGTGGAGAATCAAGAGAGTGAAGTTGATACATAATCTGTTAAACAACAAAATCCAAAACGAGTAAAAGCTGGGAAAAAAGGAGCAGCCGCAAGGAAGGCAAAGCGTTTGCTTCAAGATGCACAGGATGCACAAGATGCAGGACAGATAACAAAAGTACCAAGAGGTGAAGAGGAACCAGAAAAAATCAAAATAAATGTATACAAAAATTATATTCCACCGATTTTATTAGTAGGCTTTGCTGGTTTGGGTTTGTATATTTATAACAAGAAATCGGTAGCACCACCTGTAGCTGTGCAACCTGTTCATTTTACACCAAAAGACCCGTTTGATTTTTTTTGATTTTTTTTTCATATTTAAAAAATGGCAGCAAGTATTGACGTAAAACAAATTGTAAATATGATGTATCACGCTGGAGTGGAAACACTTTTAACTGTTGGATATTCTGAGATTGGTAGAAAAGTACTAAAAAGACCAGCCCCTAAAGTGGATTTTAATATGGCAGATGTTGGGATGCTGTCTGTGGATATAATGTTAGCAATGGCTACGAGGGATATGTTGATTAAGCAAGGTATTATTCCTGCGGATATTATGAAATAATTTTAAAAAATATATAAAAAAATGGCAAGCGCAGTAGCAATGATGATCGGTGGCGCATTAACAAACGCATTAGCATTTAGCGGTTCAAATTATTTCTTTTCAAAAATGGGAAGTCATTCAGATGAGGAAAGACAAAGGCATGACAAAGCCGTAGAACAATTGGAAGCAGCACAAGCGGCGTGGAATAAAAAAAGAACAGAGAGATTAGATTTTATTAACAAGCAACTGCAAAAAGAGCATCATGCAGGGCAGACTTTTGATGATGTGGACCAAGCTATGAAACAGTATAATTACATAACTGGCAAACATTTGCTTTTGGAAGCGGAGCCCAAGTTGAGTGATTTTTATACACCATCTCCGGATCAACAGAATAGAGAAATTACGTTTATTGTGGTGGTAATGGCTGCAACTGGATTTGTAGCGTACAAATTGAGTTCATAGTTTAAAACTATATAAAAATAGTTTTAAACTCTAAGTATGTTTACTTTACCAGGTTTAAGCTGCGGCGGTCTCATCTTCGTTATTTCACTTTTTTCGTTTAACAGCCGCCTCCATTTTTTGTTTAAACAAGACTTCAGCATCCTCGCTATCAGAGTCGCTATCTTTTTCAGACTCACTGACGGGGGCGATATCCTCACTTTCAGCCTCGCTCTCAGACTCGGATACTGTCTTGGCGTGACTCTTTTTCTCTGTCTTGGCGTGACTCTTTTTCTCTGTCTTGGCGTGGTTCTTTTTCTTTTTCTTTTTCGGTTCTCCACTTTCCAGAATGACTAAGTCAAATGCATGATACTTGTTTTTTTGTTTGTTTTTACATGGTTTCAATCCAAGTGGTCGCACATAATATGGTGGTTCTACACTTGCCTTCTCTATTTTATCTTTGAGATGACCAGGCGCCCATACCTCACTGTTGTCTGATAATGTTAATATCATGGATGGACCATATTGAGTTTTCACTATTTTTGTATCCGTAATAGCGTATATTTTATTCAATTCCAAGTCGGTCCATTTCTTTGTGCTATTTTCTGATTTTTACGCTTGCGCTTGAAGCAGTTCATCAAATCATGCAGTTTCCATTATTTTATATAGTATATATATTTTCTTAACCCATTTTCAAAAATTGTTAATAGTATTGTTAATAGCATTGTTTTCCAAATGTCTTTGTTCTATTATATTGCTATAAGAGCAGTTCATTAAATTGTGCAGTTTCCATTTTTTTTATATATTTTTTCTTAATACATTTAAAATGGAAAAGATTTATTACAGTCCACAAGGATTTTGGAGAGGTTACACAGCAGTTAAAAAATTAGCAAAAGAGGCTGGTGTCAGTAAGAAACAGGCCTTAGAATTTTTAAAGAAACAAGCTGTGTGGCAGATTTATTTACCCGCACCAAAGAAAATATTTAGACCCAGGTTTGATGTTTCCGTTAAGAATGGAGTGCATCAAGCTGATTTGTTATTTCTGCTGCATGACACTTTTGGCTTTGGTCGTGGCCGCAAGACATATAAATATGCGTTAACTGTGGTTGATATTGCGAGTAGATACAAAGAAGCAGAGCCGCTGACTTCCAAGAATAGCAAAGAAGTTGCCCAAGCATTTGAAAATATATACAGTCGGCATCTAAAATATCCAAAGTTATTACAAGTGGATCCAGGCAGAGAATTCATTGGTGCAGTATCACAGTTGATGGTCAAACATAATGTAAATATCAGACGGGGCAGAACAGAGATACACAGAGATCAAGCTATAGTGGAAATATTTAACAGAACATTAGCTGAAAGATTGTTTGGTTATCAGTATGCTAAGGAAATGGATTCGCAAAAACGCAACAGAGAGTGGGTAAAGAGATTACCAGAAGTTGTTAAAGCCATAAATGTGGAGACAAAAAAGGCCCCCTCCTGTTGAAACAAAAATATTAAAAGGTGATCCTATCTGTATGAATGCAAGTGTAAGATATTTATATCAACCCGGGGAACAAGAAGGTGGAAGACGCAGAGCAACTGATCCAATGTGGAGTGTAGATATTCACAAGATTGATAGTTATATGGTGACGCAAGGCATAAGAGTTTATTATTTAAAAGCACCAGCGCCTCAAAGAGGATTTGTCAAAGAAGAATTACTTATTGTTCCTGCTGATACCAAAATTCATAAGTTTTGATAAAACCCATATGCATCAGTTGTAATTCCATCTTCTCGAATGTATCTTTTAGTGTAAAATGGTGACAGTGTTACTTTGTTTACTGTTATGCCATATATTTGATGCTTTTTCGATCGTATCATATTCATTTCATGGATGTATTTTTTCTTCTTAAACAATGCATCCTTGTAGTTCTCAAAGTTGATATGTTTTTGGATTACATATTATTTTACCCCCTTTGCTTTCTTAATAATCTGCTCATCCGCTCTCAAAATAGAATAAAGCTTGGGTCTTAATCCAATATACTCAACTATAGGAACACCAGCACATTCATCTTTCATTTTACCTAATACTTTTTTGTTTGTATCATCGTGCATTGGGTGATTTTGAGGATAATCACTAAGATCATACTCATCTTTCATTTCAACCATGTCTTTATATGCGTCTTCCGTTTTGATGTCTACCAGTAGGCTGTCAGTGTCTGTGTATAATAAAGTACAGCCATCTCCGTACATTTTCTTCAGGGTATTATAGTACCAGTCATACATCATGTACTTTGATAAATCCAAGACTGCCATCCCAACATAAATTGGTTTGTTTAATGTTAATTTCGTTTTGTTTACATGTAATGCCGACAATTCATCTGAAAATGTTATCCGCCTGTTAAAGTTGGGTTTAGCTATTCTTCTTCTTATCTTTTCATTTTCAGAGCCTTCAGTTTTGACTAGTTTTATATCAGTTCGCTTGCGTATATTTTCCATTGTTTTGCCAAACACAGAGTTGTTCATAAGTTTGTAAAATTCTTTTTCAAAGGTTGATTTAGCTTTTTTCCTAAGTTCTGTGTTTAGGTTTATGTATGATGCCATCCATGGGTTTTCATTGAATTCTAATACTCTGTGGATTTTTGTTAATTTCATGCCTAATGATAAATACAACTCTAAATTTTTGTAATGTAACACATATTTTTCTTTGTCCATAAGATTGGGGACTAGTTGTTCTGTCATAACGTTATTTTCTAACAGATCTGTCTGGTATTCAGATAACCATACTTTTTTCACTGCTAATGTTTCCGGTGCAAGTGGATAATCATTGTGAGATTCATGGAGTTCTTTTGGATATTCCAAATCCACTTCTAGAAAATATCCTTTTCCTTCTTTTAGCTTTGGCAACGTTTCTGTTTCCACCCACTTAAAGCCAGAATATGGAAGTGGCTGACTCATTGACCACCCATAAAGATTATTTGCATCATAATACATTAAAAAGTTGTTTTCCTCGTTAGGGTTATAATCAGCTACGTGTGGATTGTTTGCTTTGGCATATCGTTTAGATACCATACTAATTCCACCACGCATACCTTTTTCTACAAACAAGTGCTGGTCAATGTCGGTCAAAAGTTCTAAATCTATTTTAGAATGTTTAAGTAAAGCATCCCAAGATAATCCAGGTGCTGTGTAGTAATGCAAGGGATCGAGATTATATGCCTTCATGCATGTTTTTCTAAAAGTTTGGAATACATCAGCCAACAAAGTTACATCCGTTTTTAGATATAAATCATGATAGTCTCCAAGAGTTTTACAGTTAAACTCTTTCCATATTTTTTGAGCATGCTCGTAATCTTCGGGACTTATACTTTCATCTGAGAGACTACTGTAAAACTTTTCTATAGGTGGTAATTGCGTTTCCTGAAATCTTTCCACACTGTCCATATATTCGTATGGATAAACCCCTTTTCGTAAAAGTAGATCAGTTTTATCTGCAAAAGTTTTTTTGGTGAGTCTGAAATCAGATTTGTCTGTTGCATCAACCAGCCTTTCTAAGGAAGATGCCATAAACTGAAAGCTATCCAAGAATCTAAGTTGTCCAACACTAAATGAAATATACTTTTCAGCGTTGTTTGGGATGCATGTAATACTACCTGTCATTTTATGTATTTTTTGCATGATGAGATGGCTATCATATCCTTTGAGGTTATGAAATACAACAGGGATGGTTGTTTTACCTGGTTTTATTTTCAGTTTCAGGTTACAGTCTTTATGTGCTGCGCCTCTGTATTCACCTGTAAAATGACAGTGGTCTCTTACTTTACCGCTTCCAATTTCATTCTCACATATCCAACAGTGTGTTGCTTTTTTATGATCTTTCTCACTTTGCCGCGTCATAATTAAGGGTTTTGGGTGATCAAATATTTTATTAATGTTTTTTTTTTCACATTCTATGTGATTTAAAAACTTTTCAACAACATTTTCACCTGTGTAAATAACAGTTTTTTCAGCTTTGCCATCATATCTAACAACTTGGTATCCAAACCCGCAAGCTTCGTGTACATTTTGAATTTCAGATTTTTTTCCAAATTTAGTCGATTGCGGCTGGATTGTACTCTCAAAATCAGCATATATTGCATAAGGCACATGCATCTGATTTTGATGATTTTTAAATTGTATGTGACCTTCTTGCGGCATTTCTATTCTGCAAGATTTTTTGTTGATACCTTCACAGTCTTCTCTGTGTTTGGTAAGTAGTCCTTTTCCAGAAAATCCATGAAGGCAACGATCACAGAAATAAGTTTGACCTTTATGTTTGTTTTGGTCACAGAGTAGTCTATTCAGATTTTTAATCCAACAATAGTGATATTTTGTTATTTTTGTTGTTGGTTTGTCGGGATAATCATCAGGGTCATAGTTGTCATCTATGATTCCTTCTTCATAATTTGGATCATCAGGGTCATAGTTGTCATCTATGATTCCTTCTTCATTATTTGGATCATCAGGGTCATAGTTGTCATCTATGATTCCTTCTTCATTATTTAGATCATTCTCTGATACTTCTTCAACCTCAACGTCTTCAGATATTAAAAGCAGATTAATTCGCTCAATATCTTTTGGTTGTTCTGATATTTTATACGGGAAAACATTTACTTTTTTACTGTTCTCTGATGTGGTGTACCCGTAAACATTAATAGCAAGATTGTTTTGTTTTTCTACTTTGGAAATTTGAGAAATTGGTGTAGGAAAGTCAATGCCCTTTTTCTTTAAGAACTCTATACTAGGATATTTTGACAACCTGTCGGTGTGATCTGCGGCTGGATTTAAAGCAGAATTTATTGCATGGAACAAACATTGATCATCATTATTTTTTACATTGATAATCGCTTTCTTATCAGCTACTGCTTTAGGCAAAGGAATATATGAAGAACCTTTTAACGGCTCGTACTTTGCAATATTTAAGTAAAGATTAACACAGTGGTCAATTTCCAATCCTGATGCTGTCTTTGTAAATCTTTCCAAGCTTTGTGGTATGTTTGCGGATGCTTCATCGTAAAACTCATTTATTTTTTCAGAGTTTAAAATTGCATATTGGTTGCTGTGTAATCTTGCTGTGATGTATGTTTTGGTAGCACCATTATCTTTGAAGAGATCTACAGTAAGACCTAATTGAAACTTTAATCCATTCATCTTTGTCAAATCTTTGTTGATTTGTTCTGTAATAATGGGTTTCTTATCATGTAATAGTTTTTGAGGGTCTTTGTATTGCTCAACAGACATCTTGTATGCTTTGAAATAACCACACATTGGTTTGTCAACTAGTTTTAATTCTGCTTTAGATTTTCTATCATTAAGCTCTTTCAAATTTCTATCATTAAGCTCTTTCAATTCATTTATAACATTCTCTCGTAATTTAGCATATTTCTTATCTTGTTTATCATATTTCTGCTTTTCTCGTTTACGTTGTTTTTGGTTAGGTCGTCGTCGTCGTCGTCTCTTATGTAAATGTTCTAATGTTTGAGATTTAACCTCTGAAGTTTCCTTTGGAAGAACATCTAGCCCCGTTCTAAGCTGATCATCATTAATTCTTCCTTCCCGGTGTAATTGTAAAATGTAGTTCATGTTTTCCGTACTCATTTTTTGGGCTGGGATTGGTTTAACTCTTGGTTCCGGGATTGGTTTAACTCTTGGAGCTGGGATTGGTTTAACTCTTGGAGCTGGGATTGGTTTAACTCTTGGTTCCGGGATTGGAATTCTTGATTTAACTCGTGGTGCTGGAATTGGTTTTACACGTCTTACACTTTCCAACACTTTGGACTCAACTGGTTGAATAACCTCTTTTGAAGTTTCCTTTGGAACTTCTTTTAATGCATTTATACCAACCGATAGTGTTTGACTATCTATTACACCTGTTTCAAATAAGTGTATTAATTTTTCTAAAACAGTCGTCATTATTTCTTTATATATATATATTTTCTTTAATGCATTTTTATCAAAAATAAATAATGGTTCAAAACCTCCAAAATACATATTGTAGTTTTAGTGAGATGACGGGCGACTCCTTCAATTCCCTATGCTCCAATGGGCTGTAGGTATAGCGAGATGACCGTGGCGAAGCCATGGTGGGAGAAGTCACCGGTGGGTCAGAAGCCTTGCTGCATTTTAGGCGTTATATGTGTGGGACCACGATAAAACGCTGGCGACCTGCTGGTAAGACGTAACATGCTGGTAAGACGATACGTTGAGCATCGTTAGTCTTTGTGTGGGGGACCATGGTGAAGCCATGGTGGGCGAAGCCATATATATATTTTGGTCTAGAAATATATATATGTTTGAGCTATGGACAGGTGGGCTTTGTATTTTGCCAACCTGGCGGGCGAAGCCAGTCCATGGACAGGTAGGTTATGGGTTTTTTTGACAGATATTGACCATGTTATGGGTTTTTGGTCCAGAATTTTAGTGATTTTAGTTCACAATTTTGATGATTTAGTGATTTTGATGTTTTTTTTGATGTTTTTGATGATTTTGATGTTTTTTTTGATTTTTTTTTTTTTTTTGATTTTTGATTTTTTTTTTTTTGATTTTTGATTTTTGATTTTTTGTTGTTGATAATTTTGATGTTTTTTTGATTTTGGTCGGCAACCCCCAGATTATCAATATATACTACTACTACTACTACTACTACTACTACTGCTACTACTACTACTACTACTACTATTACAACTACTACATCAACTATTACTACTGCTCCTACTACGTTAAAGGTAACAACCTCCTTACCCTGCCAACTTCAGCTTTGTACCACAATAACCGGCCAACTTCAGTATTGTACCGCAATACCCAGCCAATTTTAGTATTATACCACAATTCCCGGCCAACTTCAGTATTGTACCACAATACCCGGCCAAATTCAGTATTGTACCACATGATATATAATACCCGATCAACTTCTGTAATGTACCACCTGATATAATACTCGGTCAACTTCAGTATTTTACAACAACAATTTATGTTTATATGTCAAAATAGTAGGTATAAAAATGTCGAACAAGAACAGTCAACCAAAAACGACAAAAGACAAAACAAGGGAGCATGCGACACCACAAACATAAAAGGCTTACCAAGAAAGCGAGGTGTGTGTTTGTGTGTGGACATTTAATGTCACTTATATAATGTGACAATGTAATCATCAGTAACAAGAGAGCGAGGTGTGTGTTTGTGTGTGGACAATTAACGGCAATTATATAATGTGACAATGTACTCATCATTAACATGAGCTGTGTGTTTGTGGAAATTTAATGGCACTTATATAATGTGACAATGTAATCATCATTAACAAGATAGCGAGGTGTGTGTTTGTGTTTGGACATTTAATGGCACTTATATAATGTGACAATGTACTCATTATTAACAATAGAACGAGGTGTATGTTTGTGTTTGGACATTTAATGGCACTTATATAATGTGACAATGTATTCATCATTAACACGAGAGCGAGGTGTGTGTTTGTGTGTGGACATTTATTGGCACTTATATAATGTAACAATGTACTCATCATTAACAAGAGAGCGAGGTGTGTGTTTGTGTGTCGACATTTAATGGCTCTTATATAATGTGACAATGTACTCATCATTAACATGAGAGCGAGGTCTGTGTTTGTGTGTGGACATTTAATGGCACTTATGTGACAATGTACTCATCATTAACAAGAGAGCGATGTGTATGTTTGTGTTTGGCCTTTTAATGGCACGTATATAATGTGACAATGTACCTATCATTAACAAGAGAGCGAGGTGTGTTTGTGTTTGGACATTTAATGGCACTTATATAATGTGACAATGTACTCATCATTAACAAGAGAGCGAGTTGTGTGTTTGTGTTTGGACATTTAATGGCACTTATATAATGTGACAATGTACCCATCATTAACAAGGGAGCGAGGTGTGTGTTTGAACATTTAATGGCACTTATATAATGTGACAATGAACTCATCATTAACAAGAGAGCGAGGTGTGTGTTTGTGTTTGGACATTTAATGGCACTTATATAATGTGACAATGTACCCATCATTAACAAGAGATCGAGGTGTGTGTTTGTGTTTGGACATTTAATGGCACTTATATAATGTGACAATGTAATCATCATTTAAATTAAAGGCACTTGTGCTGTGTTGATTCATTAACCTGTCAGCTGATAATCGAACAATTACCACTATACGATCAAGACAATTACCACTATACGATCGAGGCAATTACCAATATATGATCAAAACAATTACCCTGTACGATCAAGACAATTACCACTATACGATCAAGACTATTACCATTATATGATCAAGACAATTACCACTAATTACCACTGTACGATCAAGACAAGTACCACTGTGCGATCAAGACAATTACCACTGTACAATCAAGGACAATATATTAAGTCCCATTATAGTGACCGATGGAGGTGTTACAGATTAATGAATCGAGGTACTTATTTTTACTTAATATAAACTCCAAGATTGCCTTGTGTCCCTTTAAAATTGTGTTTGCACCATCAACAGGAAGGTATTATCAAATGAAATGATGCGATCGGATATTGTACCGACTCGTGTTGCATCTATTATGATCGTACAATACTTAACTCCAATAGTGCATCCCGATAAGTTAGGTGAAGATATTTGATATTTATAATATATGTACAGGTAGCCGACAGGTAAAACACCAGGTCTCTGTCGACTATTAAAAAAATGCGGAGACCAATCGAGAACCAGACAATCATGTAGAGTATCGTTAAAATGTCCATGACCGAATTTACTTATAAAGAAAACATAGAAAAAAATATGAAGTCATTTTAAATGGTATTCTACGAAAACAAGTATAAGGATAATCTCATTTTCATAATGACATACATTTTGGACATATCTTTTAAATACATATATGTTAAAACCGATACGGATTATAGATGTACGGTTATGGTTGACAAGGTCTTAGGTTGGAGTATGTGAATTCATTACTATACATCTAATATTAATTAAATCGAATAAATGAGCAGCACTTACATATTATTCGACTCTATAATCGGTAATCATAACGTTAGGAAAACGGTAAAAAACAAAGATATTTGACACTGTTTATGTCAGCTGATAGAATTGACAATTTAAAAATAAAATTAAAGAAATGTCAACAAAATAGTGCCTTTTTAAATCAATACCCAATATCTGACCCAGCCGCATTAATCCCCGGCTCGCAGACGGTCTCATTGATGTCACATGGTTACTGCTTTCAACCTGTCTGTAAGCCTTATGTTTTTACGTTTTTTGTTTGGTCGGCTTCGAGTACATGTATGTGTGTTACTGTGGATGTTCGGTTTCTTCGCACTGCTGTTTGGTTTATGAGTAGTTAGCAACTAGATATATACATGTAGTCTTACCATGATTATCGCTCTTGTTTTGACTTTTTTCTTGATAACGTTATGTATGTATATGGCATGCTTCGGTGTGGGAATTATTCAATAGTAAGCATGTGTGTCATATCAATTTTAAGAAATCGTTCATTTCTGCAAATTAAAAAATATATATATATCAGTTGATCAGGTGTTTTTCTTGGAAACAAAATTCAGAAATTACGCTGTTGTTTTTTAATATGGAAAATGTCTACACAAGCAAACAAAAACAAAATTCAGTCAGGACGTGAATGGGCCACGACTGGAGGCGATCTGAAAGACTAGTGGGTATAATATTACTATATTACTATATTGAAAGGAAAAAGAAACGCAGGGTGCGTATTTCCGCTATATATTGTATGTTTAATATGCTACTGCTAATCGAATGGTACAGGGCGACATTAGGCTTGTCCTTTTAGAAAGAAGGTTTAAACAGCACTGAACACACCCATGGTTACCCCTTAAAAGTTTTATTATCGTCAGAATGCGCATTTGGCTCAAGCAGGTGAGCAAACCTAGGCTTTAAATGTTGCAATCACTTAACATTAAATACAGTATTGAACTGGCTCAATTTTTCAAAGAGGAAATTCAGCATTTATGAATTTCTTGTTACAACGTGTACTGTGATTAAAACGTCTACAACATCACAGTTGTGTCCTTTCTCTAACTAACTGCACTTTTTGTTTTACAAAACATCTTGGGATTTCCTTGGAATATATATGGAATTTAGTGTGCAGTATATGCAATATATAGCGGAAATATGCACCCTGCGTTTCTTTTTCCTTTCAGTATAGTTGGTATAATATAATATATAAATACGAGCAAACCATCATATTGTGTGTCAGTTGCATATTCAATGTACATTTGCACCAAACAAATTTCAATACAGTAATGTATTCAATTATTGTTAATGAAATAGTTTGGTCGGGAAAACTCGGCGACTCGGCTAGTATGTTGATGCATAAATTACTTATATCAATTCAAATGATGCGTGTAGGCTATAACAAGTTCTTGTTTTGTGATCCAGCTGTTAGCAATATTAACCCAATATTAACTAATATCAGGGCTGTCATTTTCGTCCAGTCTAATAATGATGATTAAACAAAAAGAATACGTCGAGACGTCGTATTTTCCAGTCCAAACATTTTCATAAATATTAATTCAACCCAACTTAATAAGGGGTTTGTTATTCGTCTTGATCATCTTCGACGAGTGATGGTAAATACAAACGTGTTGACCCATTGTGCAGAAATATGTAAATAATAAAACAACGTTATCAAGAAAAAAGTCAAAACAAGAACGAAAATCATTTTAAGACTATTCATAAACTAAACAGCACTGCGAATAAAACGAGATTGTTAGTGACTTGTCAGTGGATTGTTAGTAGATTGTCAGTGTAGTGCGTGGTCCAGTGGTAGAGTATCGGACTGCAGATCGAGAGGTCGTGGGTTCGACCATCGCCGTGGTCATGCTATTTATCCTTGAGCAATATAATTAATCCACATTGCTTAGTACTGGTTCTACTCAGGAAGTCATCGAGGGTGATTAATAATATAACTGAAAAGTTGATCCCTTGGAAGCAACAAACACAAACAAGCGAAAAAAAGTGGCAGACTCGGTTTTATTGAGTCTGTTCATGAGAAGACATAAGTTGGAAGAACTTAACTTGCTTCGCAATCGATGTAAAAGAAATACGTTTAGAAATCTTGATACGCAGCCTTTTTGAGGCATGTGCACATTTCATATGAAAATGAAGCACATTATAAAGGTTTTTTTCCTGTGTTTTAATTGGCACCAATTCCTCTTCCAGACTGCCTCCAGTCTCTTTAAATAGAGTAACCGATAATCATTTTAATCTAAAAATTGGCTGTAAAATAAAACTGTCCGCATATCAGAATAGTCTAGTCGTAAATTACTTGATATTAGTTTACATAAAATCGTGACATTGCTGACTATTATTTTACATCAAAACAAGGCTATAATCCCAAATATATTTAACAACTTTCTGAATAATTCAAATCGCCGAGTGCTATTCAGATTATTCTTTC
Source organism: Cyrtodaria siliqua (assembly GCA_037043455.1). Lineage (NCBI taxonomy): Eukaryota > Metazoa > Mollusca > Bivalvia > Adapedonta > Hiatellidae > Cyrtodaria > Cyrtodaria siliqua. The sequence continues at coordinate 228,524 of JAWPHD010002038.1, read as the reverse complement.
AACATGAAGGAATCTCATTAAAACAGCCGATTGTAAAATATTCGTCGTCATATTGACGCAAAAAGCTTTCAATTTAAGGTATGATTGCGGTATTATAATATATACAATGTATAGTACCCACCCCACCCCCACCCACCCACCCCACCACCAGGAGAATTATAAAACAAGCGGTGGATGCGGTTTTAAAATCACACTGCTTTAAGGAAAATAAAAATAAAATATAACAATACTAGAATACTCTCTTCATCTGGTTCTATATACCTACATTTTAAGATCGAACACAAGTTTTTCTTTATAGTCAAATATTAAAATAAAAACACATTTTTACTAGCAAAAAACAATCGCATTAAAATCAAATCCTAATTATGCTTTGATACTCTCCGCTTATCGTAGCGTGATAAAGGGTATGATTTTAATGAGATTGAGCAAATCTCACGTCTTATAAAAATGGCGATGGTTTATTGAAATCGGATGTGGTTTGTAAATATGAGGTTCATTAAATCCAACAATAAATGTTTCTTTAATAACATTGCATGTCATAGCTGACTGTTTTGAAAATGTTACCAATATTAAACAAGAGGGCCAAGATGGCCCTATATCGATCACCTTAGTACTGGCCCATTATCGAACTTCTTCGAAATAGTATGGTCATATACAATGTGTGCATGTTTGGTTACGATTGTTCTAAGTTTAATATTTTGGTTTAGTATTTTTTAGGCCAATATTTTAACTTGCTTTGTTCATAATATAGGAAAATAGTGTGAAAAACGGTATCTGGGTACAAAAATAATTTATTTATATAAACATAAAATCAATTTTAGCGAACATGCACACCGGTTACTAAGTTACAGTCTTTGTAAACAAACATGTATTCCGTGGAGGACATTACATAAGATGTGCGTAAATTTAATAAAGAGATTACACCCAAGCCAAAACCAGGTTGGATGTTTTCAACATCTTCTCGAAGGTGATGATCGATATTATTGTCAATTGCCTGTTGGTTACGGCAAGAGTTTGCTGTACCAAGCATTACCTAGTGTATCGGCATTTTTTAGTGTATCGCCATCAGGGGCGGATCCAGGATTTCAGCTTAGGGGGGGCGTAACATTTTGGCCAATTTTCGGGTCCGTCTCTAGCCTCATAAAACGGTTGCGGTAGTGCATTGATAGGGTAAAAAAGTCCGTTTTCAAATAAAAGGAATTAACAATGTTAATTAAACCACTCATTAGCTATTATATAGCGATAATTTGTTTTATACTGAGCCAGTGAGGGAGTGCATTGAAATTGTTTGATATTTTATCTACAGTAACATATATGAATAAAAAAAAAGGCCGTTTTCAAATAAAATGATTTAACAATGTGTTAATTAAACCACTCATTAGCCATTATGCGTCGAGCGAGCGAGAACATTTTTTATACTGAGGGCGTGCATCGAAATTGTTTGATATTGTATCTACAGTAACATGGACATACATGTATGAATAAAAAAAGTCTGTTTTCAAATAAAAGGATATAACAATGTGTTAATTAAACCACTCATTAGCCATTATGCGTCGAGCGAGCGAAGCGAGCAAGAAATTTTTTTATACTGAGGGCGTGCAAACAAATTGTTTGATATTTTATGTACAATAATATGGACATACATGTATGAATAAAAAAAGTCTGTTTTCAAATAAAAAGATTTAACGGTGTGTTAATTAAACCACTCATTAGCCATTATGCGTCGAGCGAGCGAGAACATTTTTTATACTGAGGGCGTGCATCGAAATTGTTTGATATTTTATCTACAGTAACATGGACATACATGTATGAATAAAAAAAGTCTGTTTTCAAATAAATGGATTTAACAATGTGTTAATTAAACGACTCATTAGCCATTATGCGTCGAGCGAGCGAAGTGAGTACGAATTTTTTTTATACCGAGGGCATGCAACGAAATTGTTTGATATTTTATGTACAATAATATGGACATACATGTATGAATAAAAAAAGTCCGTTTTCAAATAAAAAGATTTAACAATGTGTTAATTAAACCACTCATTAGCCATTATGCGTCGAGCGAGCGATAACATTTTTTATACTGAGGGCGTGCATCGAAATTGTTTGATATTTTATCTACAGTAACATGGACATACATGTATGAAAAAAAAAGTCAGTTTTCAAATAAAATGATTTAACAATTTAATGTGTTAATTAAACGACTCATTAGCCATTATGCGTTGAGCGAGCGAAGCGAGCGAGAAAAAAAATTATACTGAGGACGTGCAACGAACTTGTTTGATATTTTATCTACAGTAACATGGACATACATGTATGATCCGGAATTTTTAGGGGGGGCGCGCGCCGGGTGCGCCCCCCCCTGGATCCGCTAGTGGCCATTTTTTGTAATCACACGGCCTCAGCTATCGTCATGTGATTAATGGCTACAATATCCCTGCACGAAGGCTGGGTCCACTGTATAAGTAAGTGTTTATACACAGGTGCAGATACCCCACTTTTCCACCATATGTAATGTATGCAATCGTATAATGACTCGGCCCAAGTATAAAACATCAGGCGTATGTTACTGTTTAATGACATCCACACAATAAGGAAAGTTCTCATCTTTCCTAATGTCGCCCTTTACTATTATTCAAAACATGTCAAGTGATCCAAGCAGTGTCTTCTTTCAAATTGTTGTCGTCGGACACGTATATCGCGACAATTGGTCTAGACAACACAACATTCCTATTACGAGATGTTTCATTTATTCATGATGGTCGAGAGAAAAAATACGATATATTCTGCACATGTAAATGAATGTGTGAAAATACTCATTCTGAGATTCTACACTCAACTAGAAGAAGAAGGAGAAGAAGAAGAACAAGAAGAAGAAGAAGAAGAAGAACAAGAAGATGAAGAAGAAGTAAATTAGTGCAGATACTAATTTAGGAATACTTATCTGACCAGTTACATAATACACAATTATTGTTGCCATATACAACACATGATTTTATTCAATAATAAGATTCTGATATGATTCTTATATAACAGAAGCCACATATCATTCTCATATAAAACTTTTCATATAAAGCAGATAACTGATATAAGATACACCGATAACGCGATGACGATATTATAACTGCGATAAAACCGATAACCGATATAGTATACATATAAAACATATCCCATATAATATACACTGATAACACGATTTGTCGATATTATATATGCGATGAAACCGACAACTACTTCATAACTCTAATAGTATATGTAATTATACCGATAAAACCGATAATCCATATATATAATATTCATAGATGAAAGCGATAACTGATAAAAGATTTACAATACAACGGTAATCAATTCGTATCAACTTTCTCATATTATCATAGTATACGTAATCATACTGATAAACCAATAACGATATCAACCACTTCAATGCTCACAAAGTTATACGAAGTTTTGTCTTTTGGGCGTCTCTAAATAACCTACATTGTGTTGATGAGTCGTTATTAAAACAACATTGAATTCAAAGTATTTTACATGTGGTTGGTTGAATGGTATTTTGCGTTATTGTCAGCACATGTTAGGCTATACTTACTTACTTAATCCTCTTCGCACTAGGTTGTGCATAAGGCTTCCACCAGAGTCCGCCATTGATGCCTGTCCCTAGCCCATGTCTGTACTTGGCCCCGGGTCCAGTTCTTCTCCTTCATCTCTGCCTCCACAGTCCTTCTCCAGGGCCACTTTGGCCGACCTCTGTTTCTCCTCCCAACAGGTGTCCACCTCATTGCAACCTTGGGGATGGCTGTTTCTTCCATGCGAAGAACATGTCTGATCCATCGCCATCTTCTTTGCTTGATCTGGTTAGATACTGGGGTTGTGCCTGTTCGTTGGTAGAGGTCATGGTTTGCGATGGTGTTTGGGCGTTTGGGCGTCTCTAAATAACCTACATTGTGTTGATGAGTCGTTATTAAAACAACATTGAATTCAAAGTATTTTACATGTGGTTGGTTGAATGGTATTTTGCGTTATTGTCAGCACATGTTAGGCTATACACTATAGTCAAATTAGCTTATAGTAAACGTAATATATGAGAGCTCTGTGCCGTATGGTTCAGGGAAGAAGGCTTTCAAGTGTTTCTTTATATATTTCTACGCAAAACATGCAAAATCTATATACAAACTTTGGACCACCGGGGCAAAGATGCAGAACACACATTTTTCATGGGTAGAACCAGTACTGTATACCTCTCGCCATCCGTAATAATCGACACTTTTTCATTGACAAGTCGAGTTGTCAGTGGGATTTGAACCAACAGAGGTTAGAGGCATTTGCACGTTTGCACGTAGCACGTGCTCAGTGTTGCGCCTTCATATATTATGAAAATAAGGAAAGGAAAATGAGGTAAATTTTCGTTCTGATTTTTTACAACATGTCGCTCATTTGTTATAAAACGTATTAGCATAATACCGGGAAGAATATGTTCTACAATATCGGGTGTTAAATCAAGGTTTGAAAGCACAGTATTCGATATAGAAGTTGAGCTATTGTTATACAAAATACAAATAGACTCCCGCAAATGTCTGGGTCAGTACACTAATACCTAAGATGAACAAAGAGGGCAGAGTTAAATTTCGCTGACTGTGACGCAGCAGATATTTAATTTACGGCAACCATCGACATACTCAAATGATATTACGGGCTAGATTTTGTTCTTGAATATTATACGGGCTATAATTATATCAGTTACCAAAAATGGCTAACGATATAATATTTGCTGTGTGTGTGGGGGGTGGGGGGTTGGGGGGTGGGTGGGAGGTTCACATATGGTTTGCTGATATATCAGAAAACAGTGGATTAAAAATACTGAATACAGTATACGCTAATGTACCTACCCATGTGTTTCCCTTACTGGAGGCGGCATACCCCGGAGATTAGACAGAAATGGGGTAGGGAATTAGACAGAACCTCTTACCAACATGGGGATATTTGATATTGATATTAACAACTACCATGAGAAACTAGACATAATTTTAGCCCATAGGAATTGGGAATTATACAATCAATTTGTAATATGTATATATCATCACCCGATTTCCGAAATCATTTTTTTAAGCTGACTAGGTGGCCGGTTTGGCTAAGGCGTCTGCTATTGGGCGAGGCGCTGTGTAGAGGTTTGTGTCCTAGGGCTGCTGGTTCGAATCCGTTGGTAAGTGGTTTGTACATAATTGTTTCCAAATATAATATGTAATGTTTCTGCGTTTATCTTATAGATTCTACGTTAAAGAAAGTTCGTTACTATGAATTTAATTCTCTCAAATAATATAATATGATCTGTCGTCTTTCTATGATTTATGTTTGTATAGGTACCTGATATTGTAACACGTAATGTGAATCTTCTATTGTATCACTATACGATATGGTTGTTGTTATTTGACGGACAAACCCGAAGATATCCGACGCGTTCAAGAGTAAGACCTTAATATCATCCGATTTTCGAAATTAATGTTTTTAGGTTGACTAGCTGGCCGAGTGGGCTAAGGCGTCTGCTGTTAGGCGAGGCACTGTGTCGAGGTTGGTGTTCTAGGTGAACGGATTCAAATCTATACATATATCTGCGTGCGTGCGTGCGTGCGTGAGTGCGTGCTTGCGTGTGTGTGTACTAACGCTTAACAATATCAAGGCAAGGTACTTCACTTAAACTGGAATTGCTTCTTAAAAGTAGGCATAAATGTCGAACAGGAAATGTAGCATTCACATAGTCAACCAAAACTACGCATACAAAACAACACACAATATACAGAACCACAATATACAAAACAACCCACAATATACAGAACCACAATATACAAAACAACACACAATATACAGAACCACAATATACAAAACAACACACAATATACAGAACCACAATATACAAAACAACACACATGATACAGAACCACAATATACAAAACAACACACAATATACAGAACCACAATATACAAAACAACACACAATATACAGAACCACAATATACAAAACAACACACAATATACAGAACCACAATATACAAAACAACACACAATATACAGAACCACAATATACAAAACAACACACAATATACAGAACCACAATATACAAAACAACACACAATATACAGAACCACAATATACAAAACAACACACAATATACAGAACCACAATATACAAAACAAAACACAATATACAGAACCACAATATACAAAACAACACACAATATACAGAACCACAATACACAAAACAACACACAATATACAGAACCACAATATACAAAACAACACACAATATACAGAACCACAATATACAAAACAACACACAATATACAGAACCACAATATACAAAACAACACACAATATACAGAACCACAATATACAAAACAACACACAATATACAGAACCACAATATACAAAACAACACACAATATACAGAACCACAATATACAAAACAACACACAATATACAGAACCACAATATACAAAACAACACACAATATACAGAACCACAATATACAAAACAACACATAATATACAGAACCACAATACACAAAACAACACACAATATACAGAACCACAATACCACAATACACAAAACCACAATACACAAAACAACACACAATATACAGAACCACAATACACAAAACAACACACAATATACAGAACCACAATATACAAAACAACACACAATATACAGAACCACAATGTACAAAACAACACACAATATACAGAACCACAATATACAAAACAACACACAATATACAAAACAACACACAATATGCAAAACCACAATATACAAAGCCACAATATACAAATCAACACACAATATACAAAACCACAATATACAAAACCACAATATACAAAACAACACACAATATACATAACCACAATATACAAAACAACACACAATATACAGAACCACAATATACAAAACAACACACAATATACAGAACCACAATATACAAAACAACACACAATATACAGAACCACAATATACAAAACAACACACAATATACAGAACCACATATACAAAACAACACACAATATACAGAACCACAATATACAAAACAACACACAATATACAGAACCACAATATACAAAACGACACACAATATACAGAACCACAATATACAAAACGACACACAATATACAGAACCACAATACACAAAACAACACACAATATACAGAACCACAATACACAAAACAACACACAATATACTGAACCACAATATACAAAACAACACACAATATACAGAACCACAATATACAAAACAACACACAATATACAGAACCACAATATACAAAACAACACACAATATACAGAACCACAATATACAAAACAACACACAATATACAGAACCACAATATACAAAACAACACACAATATACAGAACCACAATATACAAAACAACACACAATATACAGAACCACAATATACAAAACAACACATAATATACAGAACCACAATATACAAAACAACACACAATATACAGAACCACAATATACAAAACAACACACAATATACAGAACCACAATATACAAAACAACACACAATATACAAAACAACACACAATATGCAAAACCACAATATACAAAACCACAATATACAAATCAACACACAATATACAAAACCACAATATACAAAACCACAATATACAAAACAACACACAATATACAAAACCACAATATACAAAACAACACACAATATACAAAACCACAATATGCAAAACAACACACAATATACAAAACCACAATATACAAAACAACACACAATATACAAAACAACACACAATATACAAAACCACAATATACAAAACAACACACAATATACAAAACAACACACAATATACAAAACAACAATATACAAAACAACACACAATATACCGAACCACAATATACAAAACAACACACAATATACAGAACCACAATATACAAAACAACACACAATATACAGAACCACAATATACAAAACAACAAACAATATACAGAACCACAATATACAAAACAACACACAATATACAGAACCACAATATACAAAACAACACACAATATACAGAACCACAATACACAAAACAACAAAAAGGTGTTGAGAATCACAGACATCTCAAATAATGTAAATAATGTTACATGAATATGGTATGGATACATGAATATGGTATGGACACATGTATACGGTATGGAAACATTAATATTGTATAGATACATGAATATGGTATGGATACATAAATATGGTATGGATACATGAATATGGTATGGAACACGAATATTGTATGGAAACATGAATATGGTATGGATACATGAATATGGTATGGAAACATGAATATGGTATAAATACATGAATGTGGTATGCAAACATGGTATAGATACATGCATATGGTATGGAAACATGAATATGGTATAGATACATGAATATGGTATGGAAACATGAATATGGTATGGAAACATGAATATGGTATGGATACATGGATATGGTATGGATACATGAAAATGGTATGGATACATGAATATTGTGTAGATACATGAATATGGTATGGATACATGAATATGGTATATATACATGAAAATAATATGGGGATACATGGATGTGGTATCGATACATGAATATAGTAAAGATACATGAATAAGGTAAAGATACATGAATATGGTATGGATACATGAATATGGTATGGATACATGAATAAGGTATGGATACATGAATATGGTATAGATACATGAATATGGTATGGATACATGAATATGATATGGGGATACATGAATATGGTATAGATACATGAATATGGTATAGATACATGAATATGATATGGGAATTCATGAATCTGGTATGGATACATGAATATGGTATAGATACATGAATATGATATGGGAATTCATAAATATGGTATGGATACATGAATATGATATGGGGATACATGAATCTGGTATGGATACATGAATATGGTATAGATACATGAATATGATATGGGAATTCATGAATCTGGTATAGATACATGAATATGGTATAGATACATGAATATGATATGGGAATTCATAAATATGGTATGGATACATGAATACGGTATAGACACATGAATATGGTATAGATACATGAATATGGTATGGACACATGTATATGGTATATATACATGAATATGGTATAGATACATGAATAAGGTATGGATACATGCATATGGTATAGATACATGAATATGATATGGATACATGAACATGGTATAGATACATGAATATGATATGGGGACACATGAATATGATATAGATACATGAATATGGTATAGATACATGAATATGGTATGGACACATGTATATGGTATATATACATGAATATGGTATAGATACATGAATAAGGTATGGGTACATGCATATGGTATAGATACATGAATATGGTATGGATACATGAATATGGTATAGATACATGAATATGATATGGGGACACATGAATACGGTATAGATACATGAATATGGTATAGATACATCAATATGGTATGGATACATGAATATGTAATAGATACATGAATATGATATGGGGATACATGAATATGGTATGGATACATGAATATGGTATAGATACATGAATATGATATGGGAATACATAACTATGGTATGGATACATGAATATGGTATAGATACATGAATATGGTATGGACACATGTATATAGTATGTATACATGAATATGGTATGGATACATGAATATAGTATGGATACATGAATAAGGTATGGATACATGAATATGGTATGGATACATGAATATACTATGGATACATAAATATGGTATGGATACATAAATATGGTATGGATATATGAATATGGTATGGATAAATGAATATTATATGGATACATGCATATTGTATGGCTACATGAATATGGTATGGATATATAGCTCAATGATGAGGTGAATATAATGCGTTGTATACTATTAAACCCAATGTACCATTTACACTTTGTTCATTCATACTTCCATTTGAGGTAGACAATATCTGGGATATGTCGATATTTAACTGAAAACTTAACACGTCTTCCATTTCTTGCTGTTTTCATAAAATCTTCAAATTATGATGCTGAAGCAGTGGTTGGATATCAGATGCAAATATAATTGGCCATGGATGAACTTCTTGTTTTTTCTCAATTATTCTTTATTAGGAGCTGGATGTTCCATACTTGGGCATTGAGTTCTTTATTAGGTGCTACGTGTTCCTTACCTGGGAACTGAGTTCTTTATTTGGTGTTAGATGTTCCTTATTTGGACAATGCAGATGTTCAGTACTTGGGTATTTAGTTCTTTATTAAGAGATAGAAGTTCTATACGTGGGCACTGGGTTCTTTGTTAGGTGCTAAATGTTCCTTACGTGGGAACTGAGATTTTTATTAGGAGCTTGATGTTCCTTACTTGGGCATTGCGTTTCCTTATTAGGAGCTAGATGTTCCTTACTTGGGAGATGACTTCTTTATTAGGTGCTAGATGTTCCGTACTTGGGGCATTGCGTTCTTTATTAGGAACTATATGTTCTATATTTAGGCACTGAATTCTTTGTTAGGCGCTAATTGTTCCTTACTTGTGCATTCTGTTTTTCATTAGGAGCTAGATAACACTTATACTTGGGCATTGAGTTCTTTGCTAGGTGCTAGATGTTCCTAAGTCGGGTATTGAATTCTTTGCTAGGTGCTAGATATTCATTTCTTGGGCACTGGAATCTTTGTTAGGTGCTAGATGTTCCTTACATGGGCATTGCGTTCTTTGTTGTTAGGTGCTAGATGTTCATTTTCTTGGCACTGGGTTCTTTGTTATGTGCTAGAATGTTCCTTTTTGGGGCATTTAGTTCTCTGTTAGGTGCTAGATGCTCCTTTTGTTGGCATAAGGTACTTTGTTATGTGCTAGACTTGTCTTTCTTTGGCACTGAGTTCTTTATTAGACACTAGATGTTCTTTACTTGAGCACTGAGTTCTTTGTTAGGTGCTAGATTTCCTGTCTTGAGCACTGAGTTCTTTTTTGGGTTCTAAATGTTCTTTACTTAGGCAATGAATTATTTGTTAGGTGCTAGTTGTTCTGTACGCTATGACCTTATGTGGTAATATGCATTCAGCACGATAACATCAAAATCATAACACCCCCACTGATGAACTTCGTATATGCACTGACGTTGGCAAGAGAAAGAACCTTATTTCCTTTGGGTCAGTAGGACAAGTGTCAAGGTCACCAATACCTTATATGGAAATACACATTCCGCCAAATAACTGTGAAACCACAACACTCACACTCATGACACGTTATAGGTACATTGCCTTTGGTCAGAGGAGGAAACCCTGTTGCTTTTGGATTCACTAGGTCAAAGGTCAAGGTCACCAGTACATAAGCCAAGTGATAATTCCAGGAGTATAATACCTACATTCATGAACCTTTGGAGAAACTTTTACCTTGCTGAGACTCAACCCTATTGCTTTTGGGGTTAGTAGGTCAAAAGGTCAAGGTCATCAAGTCCTCATATGGACATACACATAGCAATTGACAATCCCGGAAATATGATACCCATACTTACTAAACTTATAGGTGCATTGTCCTTGGTCAGAGGAGAAAGCCTATTACTTTTGGGTTCAGTAGGTCATCAAGGTCACATTGAAATGACAATGACTGAATTCTAAGACATTTTGCTCACTGTAACTTGTAACTTTTAGACCTACAGTTTTGAAACTTTACATAAATAGTACCCATGTTAAAACAACAACCCCTATTGATTTTAAGCTTAGTAGGTCATATATCAGGTCACTGTGACCTGTCAATGACAAATTCCTTACCAGCTGTTAGTCACTGTTTAATCTACAGTCTTGAAACTTTATACAAATAGTGCTCTTGGTTAAACAACATCCCCTAGCAGTTATTTCTTTTGTTAGAAGGTTTAAGGTAAGGGTTATATTGACCTGACACCTAGGAAATGCTTTTAACATAAAAGCTTTAGGAAACGGGCTTATAATGCCCCGTTAGGCGGCGCTCTTGTTAGGTGATATAATGTTCCTTACTTGGTCACTGAGTTTATATTAGGAGCTAGATGTTCCTTACCTGGGCATTGAGATCAATATTAGGTGCTAGATTTTCTGTATTTGGAGACTGAGTTCTTTATTAGGAACTAGATGTTCCTTTCTTGAGCATTGAGTTCTTTGTTAGGTACTACATGCTCTGTAGTCGGACATAGAGTTCTTTGTTAGGTGATAGATGTTCATTTTTTGGGCACGGGTTCTTTATTATGTGCTAGATATTCCTTTCTTGGGCATTTAGTGCTCTGTTAGGTGCTAGATGGTACTTACCTGGGCCTTGAGTTATTTTGTTAGGTGCTAGAATATTCCTTTCGTGGGCATTAGATTCGTTGTTATGTGCTAGAATTTTCTTTATTAGCCATTGCATTCTTTGTTAGGCGCTAGATGTTCTGTAAATGGTCATTTAGTTCTTTGTTAGGCGCGCTAGATGTTCTGTAATGGTCATTCAGTTCTTCATTAGGAGCTAGATGTTTCTTACTTGGGCATTGAGTACTTTATTAGGAGTTTGATTTCCCCTAATTGGGCAGTGAGTTCGTTGTTAGGTGCTAGATGTTTCCTTCTTGGGCATTGAGTTCTTTGTTATGTACTAGATGGTCCTTTTTTGTTCACTGAGTTCTTTATTAGGTTCTAGATGTTCTGTGCTTGGGAGTCACTGTCTAGTACGGTTTCGGTGTAGATATTTTTTTGGTACGGTTTATTATTTTCAAGATAGCGGACAATGTTTACGTCGGAAGGTAGGTGCCCAGTTATTTCACCTGGATGTTTTCATATCCATCGTTTATATTATATATAATCATTATTTTAGTATCAGGAAAGGTCCAATGTCTTGAATTATTCTCATCAATCTCACAGACCTCCGGTTTTAAAACCACAATCAGCTCTCACAACCAGCGGTTTCTCTTTTAAAAAAAAACATGAATCGAGAGATGATCACTATGTTGGTGCATGGGAGTCATTTAGAGTCATTCTGACTTCTATAAGGTGCATACATATTATAATCCTTCCATTTAGAGTGTATGTAAACACCCTTTAACCACATAACTTGCTGAATGTAAATGTTTTATGGGTTTGAAAATTGTCGCGATGATACGTTGTGTACCCAAGGCTATTTGAACACGGTACGGTGTAGTGTAAGCACAAGTTGACAGATATCGGTACGGTGTATTCGCACATTTTTGGTACGGTGCCTTAATAAAATCCGAATCTATTGGGAGTGTACTTCTCTTGATTTTAGATCTAGCTTTTTTAGTATATTTTGATAATGCTTTGAAAATTAAATTGAATGTTCTTTAACTGCAAATAAACACAGTAAAGGTTATTGAGAGAGAAAGAGAGAGAGAGAGAGAGATGACATATCCGTTCATTTGAGGACGTTTATAAGTCAAAATCTTGCCATGTGAGGACACTCATGACAATGTGAAGATAGGGACATGTTTGGGGAGAGGGAGGGGACGAGGTCTTGCGAGGACACGAAAGAGATTAAAGTTTAAGGACACTTGAGAGACAATGACCTCATATAGTAAGTGTTAGGCCCTGAGAGAGAGAGAGAGAGAGAGAGAGAGAGAGAGAGAGAGAGAGAGAGAGAAGGGGGTGGGGGGGGGGGGTGGTAATGGGAATCCATGAACCTGCCCTACTCTTACTTGCGAATTGATTTCTATGGTTCTTTAACGTGTTCGGCACATATTAACCATGTTAAGTTTATAAACAAACGATTAAAAAATTATAAATCAAAAGATGAAGGGTGCATTGGACGCATGCTGGCCTCATTGGACCTCCAATCGCTTCATCAAACCGCCTAGTCTTTCTTTACAAAGTGGTCGAGGAGCTAGTACCAGCTATTGCTCCAGAGGAATATATTCAACATGCGAGGAATCGAAGACATATTACATTAACAAAAAATATTGACTTTGTCTCAGACAACATATTATATAAACAAGTTGTAAACAACGACAGAGGCCTGAAAATCAATATTTTTAAAACTGAGCAGTTAAGACATTCATTTTTCGTGAAAACGCCTGAACATTGGAACCACCTGGAAAACAAAGTAAAAGGGGTCCACGCAGAGACAGTTGAGGGTTTTAAAACAGCCCTCCCGAAGTGCTACTAATTTACTAGCACTGCGCACTCCCACCCGGTGTTATAAGTCATAACAGGCCCTTCACTGTAAACTACAGAAACAGAAAGAATTTAAACATTTTCGAATGTTAAGAAATATTTCTTGTATGAATAATAAACAATAATAAACTAGTAGTAGAGTGTTGGACCCATGATAAAAAAAGTCGTGGGTCATAACCATATGTGTTGTGTCCCTAAGCAGTTAATATCTGCATTGGCTTAGTACTGGTTCTACCCTGGAAGACATCGAGAATGATTAAAATAAGTTCAGAGAGCTTTCGTTACAATCGATGTAAAATAAATAAGTTTAAACTAATAAACAAGAGGCCCAAGAGGGCCTGTATCGCACTACTGGCTATATGGAGTCTTTGATGGGGAACACATCACAGTCTCCGTGAAAACCATCGGTCCGTCGGACATGACAGGCAAATTTTTGAAATATCCGGCAGAAAATTCCCGAGTCGGTCCAAGTGTCCGGCCATTTTTAAGACTAAAATACTACCAGAGATCACGTTTTATCGCTTGTAATTTTCCATCGAGTGTCCGTCCAATTTTAAAACTAAAATCCTACATCCTAAAACACATTTCATTGCGCTTTAACACAAATATGTCTTTAAGCTTTTCGGTCAGACAACAAATTCCAGTTTGTCTGACCGAATGTCCTGTGGACTGGAAAATGTCGCATAGACTGACATCAACAACATGCGCAACTAGGCTTGGTACTGATCATTCCCTGCCAAGCCAAGTATCGCAATGTGTATCATACAGTCATACAAGTAACACAATGTGTATCATACAGTCATACAAGTATCGCAATGTGTATCATACAGTCATACAAGTAACACAATGTGTATCATACAGTCATACAAGTATCACAATGCGTATCATATAGTCATACAAGTATCGCAATGTGTATCATACAGTCATCAATGTGTATCATACAGTCAGGCAAGTAACACAATGTGTATCATTCAGTCATACAAGTATCACACTGCGTATCATACAGTCATACAAGTATCGCAATGCGTAGCATACATTGATACAGTATCGCAATGTGTATCATACAGTCAGGCAAGTATCACAATGCATATCATACAGTGATACAAGTAACACAATGTGTATCATTCAGTATACAAGTATCACAATGTGTATCATACAGTGATACAGTGATACAAGTATCGCAATGTGTAGCATACACTCAGGCAAGTAACACAATGTGTATCATACAGTCATACAAGTATCACAATGTGTATCATTCAGTCATACAAGTATCACAATGCGTATCATACAGTGATACAAGTATCGCAATGTATAGCATACAGTCAGGCAAGTAACACAATGCGTATCATACAGTCATACAAGTAACACAATGTGTATCATTCAGTCATACAAGTATCACAATGCGTATCATACAGTGATACAAGTATCGCAATGTGTATCATACAGTCAGACAAGTAGCGCAATGTGTATCATACAGTCATACAAGTATCACAATGTGTATCATACAGTCATCAATGTGTATCATACAGTCAGGCAAGTAACACAATGTGTATCATTCAGTCATACAAGTATCACAATGCGTATCATACAGTCATACAAGTATCGCAATGTGTATCATACAGTCATCAATGTGTACACTTCTCAAAACTGCTAACTACACCGCTCACGTTTTGGGTTATATATATCGATGGGTTGAATGTTTTTCAATAAAATAAAAAGGAAATACCAATTCAATCATTTTTACATCATTTCATTTTATTTTTTTCATGGGCAATGCTAGAACTAAACCACAATATGTAGATATGGGAAAAGTGTGACTTTAGTGTTTACATGGGTCGTTTGTAATTGCTTATTGTGATTTAGTTCTAGCATTGCCCATGAAAAAAATAAAATGAAATGATGTAAAAATGATTGAATTGGTATTTCCTTTTTATTTTATTGAAAAACATTCAACCCATCGATATATATAACCCAAAACGTGAGCGGTGTAGTTAGCAGTTTTGAGAAGTGTATTATACAGTCAAACAAGTATCGCAATGTGTATATTTTGCGGCGGTGCGAATGCTTGGTTTGTCTCTCTTCAGTAACTTGAGTGTCATTTGGCTTATACGACAACCACTGCAACACAACATAACCAACGCACTCCACTAGATCAGTCCAGACTCTATTGTGCCCATAGCGACCCGGGTTACCGAGCGTTTTAGTTGGCGGACGGACTTAAAACCTTAGAACTACACACACACACACGCTTACTGTGTGACTCAGTCATGTTAAAATTAATAATTGGACTGATTTTATCACTCTTTCAAATTATTACTTTGATGATCAAACATACAATACATGGCAAATCTAACTGTCGAGATCCTTTGAATTTATGGCAGTAAAGATGCAAACAAATCAGTATGCAAACACAAACCGTCTGTGTATTTCTCTGGCAAGTGCATGCAGCAAGTATTTACATTAAACGTGTAGTCCAGTTTGGCAACTACTGACCTAGTTACCTGGGGTGCAGTAAATTTCCACAACTGCATACATAAAATAGGATGCCAACACTTCTAACTTTATTATATACAAGGGGATTTTTTTTGATATTTTAAGGCGTCACTCACGCATGAACAAGGAATCGCGGCATGTCACAGGGGCGTAGCGAGGAATTTTTAGGTTGTATGCATGAGAAATTGTTTAAGTCAAGCGTCGTAGACGCTAGTGTCCGAGGGGAGTCCGGAGACAGGCCCAACCCCCTGGATTTTCCTGCCACAGGGTGTACGCAGGTGCATACTTTGCGTACCTGTAGCTACGCCCCTTGTCTGTTTTCAGAAGTTAAGAGATCGCAGGCTGTTACGCAATAAATGGCTGGGGAAGGCCATGGTCGGGTCACAGGCAGCCGTCACAGAGCTAGGATAGTAAAAGATGGAGCTAGGATAGTAAAAAAAATGTTTTGAAGCATGCATGGCGATATTGGGCGGTGGCGTGGTTAGCTCAGTTGGTAGAGAACTCGCCTGTAAGTGAGGGGTCCCGGGTTCAAGTCCCTGCATTTTTCCCGTTTGGTTTATTTCAATGGCGACGAGGCTAATTCGGTGAATAGCGGCACCAGGGGTCTGAGAGATCGGAAGAGCTGGGTAAGCTCTTGAAAGTTAAACAGGGGAGGAGTATTGTGCTATTGTGTACCCGGTGGCCCGGTTAGCAAAGACGCGTCAGTTAAAGTTCTCACTTCGTTACTAACCATTTGAAAACATTCACGCACAAAATCGCGATATTGCGCCATGGTTGCCAAGTTTCCAATAGGCGGTGTAGTGGTATATTGTAACTTTCGGTTTTCAGTATGTAACAAGGAATGTGATTGGATGAGACTTTTGACCCTGTTCATTAACAATGCAGGTGCACCCATATTTATAGGTGCACCTGTAAAATTGTAGGTGCACCTATAAAAAGAGTAGGTGCACCTGTATATTTTATGGGTGCACCTACAATTTTATGGGTGCACCTACATTTTTACAGGTACATCCATAACATATATAGGCGCACCTACACTTTTTATAGTTTTGACCCCGATCCTACACCATACTCCAAAGATCGAATGAATAGCAGTACTGATTACAATCGCGGGGAGACGTTTAACTGCCGCCACACTGCACAAGCAACGCCACTGTGCTATAAAAAAAAGAGTATGATAATGGACCTTTGAAAACAGTATTCTTGGAGTGTGCGGGTGGACCCCTTTATCTCTATGGCGATTTGCATTGGTCTTATTCTATACCCGGTAACCAATTCATTTACTCCATTGTATATAAACAGAAGAAAAAAAAGATAAAATAAATAATTTACATTCAAAGGGATCTTTTAACCCAAGGATAGCCCATAATTCTCGAAAGCTTATTTCCAACGGGGTCCTTATATGGGTGGTTAAGACGATGGCGATAGGATGCACAGTTTTAAGAATGTGGTAACATACTTAATTCTGCAATATATATAAAAAAAAAATAGTACTTAATTAATTAATACTTAATTATTTATATCACAGTTTAGAGAACATACACATATACAACATATTTTACAATTAAATATCAGTGTTAAGCACATAACAGTTCAGGTTTATAATGATAGACGCAATTGTGATTTAGGAAATAATTGTCTTAATTTTCAATTTTAAAATAAAAAAGTGGCAAACACATAATATTTTAAATAAAAAATCTTATGCACATGGGTTAGGCGTAGCTGTATGACTCTATTTTCAATATTTAACATGGTGTGTTTGTTTAATGCATCACTTGTAATGCTTTACCGTGGTTCAGACTGATTTATTAACCTAATTACTTTATTATGTGCGACTTGTAGCCTTTTCTGCAAAGTTGTATTTAGACCGGAGTACCATGACGAACAAGAATACTCGAAATGAAACTGAATTAACGCAGAACATAAAAGCTGCCATGTTTTGCTTGTAAGGCACTTATTATGTCTATATGGAAATCTGAGACGGGCACTTACTTTGGAGACAATACTATTTACAATTTGCCACCCAGACAACATACTATCAATTGACAATCCTAGATATGTAACAGATTTATTAGATTCGATGGTATGACCATTACACTGGACATTAAACTTACTGACATTTTTAAGTTTTCTAGCAGAACCAAATAAGATACATTCCGTTTTTCCTAAGTGTAATGACAATTTGTTGTCAACTAGCCAGGAAGGGCAAGATTCTAAAACGTTGCCTAGTTTTGCAGATATAAAAGTTGGGTCACTATGAGGAAATAAAATTGCGCTGTCATCGGCATATAATAAACGTTTACAGTCTGGGTCTATGCTTAAAACCATATCGTTCACGTAACATAAAAACAAAAGGGGACCAAAAATACTGCACTAAGGAACTCCACATGTAACATCAGCTAAATTGGATTGTGTATTGTTGACATTTACAATTTGTTTTCTATTGCTTAGATAAGACAAACACCAGGCTGTTTTAGTTTGAGTTTGCCACATACAATATTATGATCTACCTACCGAAGGCTTTTTGGAGATCCGGCATTATAATAGCAATGTAGAGACCTTTTGAATTGTTTGTTTTAATGTGATCTGTTAAATGAATCAGACAAGTAGCTGTAGAAAACCCGCTTCTAAACCCAGACTGATGTTCATATAAAATGTTTTTACTGAAAAGGTAGACCTAATTTTCTAGTTGATTGTAAACAGGTCTTTCTAAACTTTTAGAAACAATACTTAAAATGCTGACCGGTCTATATTTTTCAACATCAAGGTTGCTGTTTTTCTTAAATAGTCGCATTACCCTTGCTAATTTCATATCACTAGGAACAGTATTATCAGAAATTGACATGTTGATAATAAAAGATATAGGAATTTTTAAAAAATCGGCACCATCTTTCAAAATTCGGCTGGAATCTCGTCTAGCCCAGTACTTTTACTCAAGTTCAGATTTATTAACTCTTTAAAAACAAAATATTCACTAACATGCCTTAAAAAGAAAGTCTCTTCATTTTTAGTATTTCCCTTGCGTTCGTTTTAAGCGTTTTAAACAAGAGGCCCAAGAGGTCCTGTATCGCTCTACTGGCTATACGATGTCCATGATTGTGTGTCAGATATGGCAATATCAAACAAGTTTTATATAAACTGTTTTCAGTTACCAAGATATGGTGGAGGGATGTATTTGGCTCAAGTTTGTCTGGTTTTAAAACAAATCAAACTTTCGTTAATATAAACACTCAAATCAAGTTTCACATGTGACCCAGGGGCGGGGCCAAATTTGACCACAGGGTCACCATTTGAACAAAATTTATAAAGGACAATAAGCTGATGCTAAATATAAAATATTAAACATTTAGCTGTTATAGTGAAGAAGATTAAGTTTTTTCCGATATAAGTCTATGTAAACCTGTGACCACTGGGGCGGAGCCAAATTTGAGCCCAGGGGCACCATTTGAACAAACTTGGTAGAGGATCCATAAGCTGAAAATAAATAAAAAATATTAAAGGGGTTGATGCACTATTTTCAAAAATGTTTATTTCAAACGGCTCTGAAAAAGTTGAAAAAAAGTTGAAAGAATTATCAAAATGCAATGAAACGGCCATCTTTGAACGATGACATCATCGCGCCTTTTTTACCATATATGGCATACTGATTATATGTATATTAAAGCAAAGAAAATCACTGGAAATGAAAAATAAGCATACTATTTATACATTTTACATCTGTATATTTATTTTGATCAATTTGCAGGGATTTTCTTTGCTTTATAATACAGTGTGTGTGTGTGTAGTTCTGAGGTTTATAGTCCCTCCACCAACAAACACGACAAGTGCAAGATAGCTCACGTATATTGAAGTGATGGGCTCAATAGAAGCTGGACTGTCTTTATAATACATTTTGTCAATATGCCATATATAGTAAAAATGCTCGATGACGTCATCTTCCAAGATGGCCACCTCCATTTATGTTCTTTGAAAATGTTCAATAGGTCATATCTCATTTATTTTGCATGGCATTTTGATAATTCTACTTTCCCTTTCCGATCTTTTTATATTTCCTTTCAGCTATTTGTATGGTTGTCAGAGCCCTTTTAAATACATTTGTTTGAAAATAGTGCATCAACCCCTAGTAGTTTCATAGACTGAAGATTTTTTTTGAAGTTCTTCCCTATAACTCTCAAACTCCCGGCAGTGGTTACTTCCCCTTTCTGTTACAGTAGCCACTGCCACCACACACATTTATAGCTGAAAAGTATAAGTTTTGGTTAAATGTCTTTTAGGTCAATATTTCAACTTGCTTTATTCATAATATAGGAAAATAGTGTGAAAAACGGTATCTGGTTACAAAAATAATTTATTTAGAAAAAAAAATCATTTTTAGCGAATATATATTTATATGCACACCGGTTACTTGTAAACAAACATGTATTCCTTTGAGAACATTGCAGAAATTGTGCGTAAATTTAACAAAGAGTACCCAAGCAAAAAAAGGTTGAATGTTTTCAACATCTTCTCGAAGGTGATGATGTTATTGCCAGTTGGTTACGGTAAGAGTTTGCAGTACCAAGCATTATCTAGTATATCGCCATTTTTTAATCACATGACCTCAGCTATCGTATAATGGCTGAGAAAAGTCTGACTACGCCAAGATTGCTCAACCACTGAGTAGGCTGTCCCCACAAGAAGTCACCAGCGAGTAAAAAGAAAGCCATAACGCCAGTACCATGGACTTGGGGTGAATCGCAACAGACCGCGTTTGAGACGTTGAAGCAGATGCGGACGCAGCCACCTGTCTTGGCGTTCGCAGACTTTTCTCAGTCATTCATGGTGCATACATATGCCAGCGGATCTGGACTAGGTGCCATAGTGCTCCAATACCAGGAATGAGGGGATCGTGTCATTGCTTATGCTAGCCGAGGACTCTGACCCAGTGAGCGTAATTATCCTGCTCACAAGTTAGAGTTCCTTGCGCTAAAATGGGCGGTGACCGATAAGTTCCACGATTTTCTCTATGGGAATTCGTTTACTGTACTGACAGATAACAACCCCTTGACATAAGTTACATCAACAGCGAAGCTAGATGCTACAGGACATAGGTGGATCGCAGCTTTATCAACGTATGATTTCGACATCAAGAACAAGCCAGGCAAGAACAACTCTGATGCCGATGGACTCAGTCGCCGTCCACATCTCCTTACAGATGTAGTCAAAGCTATATGCTTTGCCTCCACAGTTGAAGTTGAAGTTCCTTTGGTAGAAAGTTTAACGGGAGACACAGATTCTCAGGTGGCCACTGAGGATATTGTGCCGACCAGTGACTTTCGCCAAGTGAACTCGACACAGGATCAAGCCAAGGATGCAACAATCAAGAGAGTGATTGACCTCTTACGATACGGTTATCGCCCGAGGGATGAGAGACAGGAAAGCAGACATGTGCAGAAGTTGCTTAGATAATGGAGCAAATTATACCTACATGAGAGAATTCTACACAGGACCGCATCTCAAGATGGCCAAGCGATTCAGCAAATCGTGATACCTGAAAGTCACAGAGACCTTGCATTCAAAGGGATTCACGAGGAGATGGACCATCCAGGAAAAGATAAAACCCTCTGGTTAGCTCGACAGAGATTCTTTTGGCCAGGGCTTGAACAGGACATAAAAAATCGGATAGATAGGTGCAAACGGTGCATTTGCAGAAATACACAAGGAAGGCCCGCCGCAGAACTAGTACCCATAGAGACAACTATACCGATGCAGCTAGTATGCACAGACTTTTTGTCATACTAGTGATCTCGGACCATTTTATTAGGTACGCGAAGGCGATTCCATGCAAGAACCAAACGGCACAGACTACAGCGAAGGATATTTATGAAAAAATTATTGTGCACTATTCATTCCCAGAGCAGATGCACAGTGACCAGAGACGTAATTCTGAGTCCAAGATGTTAAGGAACTTTGCAAGTTAGCCGCACCACTCCATATCATCCGATGGGCAAAGGAAGCGTCGAACATTTCAACAGAACCCTCTTAAGGATGCTGGGAACCTTGAAAGAAGAGCAGAAGACAGATTGGAAATCCTTTGTTCCATCCTTAGTGCAGGCATATAACTCCACAAGGAATGACGCAACTGGATTTTCACCTCACTTCCTGATGTTTGATTGGCATTCGTGGTTGTCAATCGATGCGTACCTAGATACCGGACCAGGAAATGAAGAATTCCAGTCATCAGTTACATATAACTCCAAACTAAGAGATAGGATGCAATATGCCTATAAGGTAGCCGGTGAGGCTGCAAAGAAGAGGGCAGAACACAACAAGAGATATTACGAGAAGCGTGTGGGGGGAAACAAGCTGGAAGTTTGAGACGTGGTACTTGTGCGCAAAGTACACCTCCAAGGAAAGCAGAAACTAGCCGACAAGTGGAGAAAGATCCTTACGTGGTGAATGAAATCCCAAACAAAGGCGAACCTGTGTTTCTTGTTCAACCAGAGACTCGCAAAGGTCCCATAATAACGCTTCACAGGAACTTGCTACTCCGCTTTGTATCGATTCCAGTGACTGAGGATGAAGAACCAACAGAAACGCCTAGTCACAAGGTTAGCCGAGGAGAGCTGTTAGGTCTGAAATCCACGACGCGGAGTCAGAATTCGAGTCCAGTCTGACAGACTCCAGTAGCGATGTCTACATCATACCGCAGCGAACAGGTTCAAGGACTCTAGGAACCAGAGAAAACGAAAACAAGCTCACGGGAACATGCCTTATCAATCGTATGGTGGTGACTATAGTAACCCCACAGTGGTTAAACACACCTATAGTCACAGACCATCTCGGCACTTAGCACAGTTCAGTAGATCTACGATAGAACGCCCAGGAGTCTGAGCTCAAACCGTACGGCTGACAGCATCAGTCATTCTTCTCATTTTGATAGCCCAGTCGCGAGACTGAGTCCTGATGTCCAGAATAGAAGTCACGACTCAAAGTTATTTCGTTCGCCTGTCATCGAACCGAATGAAACCAGCCAGTCATTCATCGAACAGAATGAAGGCAGTCAGTCGGTCAGCGAAACGACACAAACAAGACAAACATCAGTCAAAGGAACGATGAAAACCAGTCAAACATCGGTCAAAGGAACGACGGGTACCAGTCAAACATCGATTAACGAAATGATGGAAACCAGTCAGACACCAGTCATTGAAGCGACAGAAGGCAGTCCAATGTTGGTCAATAGAACAATTGATACCAGTCAAACGTCAGTATCCGGACAGGTTGAGGTTCCAGTTCCAGTTCCGAACTTAGCGACAAGACCCGCAAGACAGAGACGTCCGCCAGATATATATGGCCAGTGATTACTTTCCCAAACTGTTACAGAGCAACACATGTACTGTTTAAAGGCTATTGGTCAGCCATCTTTGAAATGAAAATCCAAAATGGATGGGGTATGGTTAATTGAAATGTTATCCAAATGCATATTATAGGCATGAACAATACCAATAATATAATAGATGACAGTAATTCAACAATGTTGATGTGAACATAATATCAGAAACTATATTTATTTAGCATAAATAGTGCCCTTTATATTCGAAAAGTTCAGTACAATTTTACCCGAAGATGTTTTGTTTTTTATGTTAAATAAATTTGTCAATAGAATTGTCCATTTATCTAAAAATGGCACACGAGACATCATTTCTAAATAAAGTAAGCCATGTTATCACATCATCCAAAATTCGAAGTACACCATTGTTAAAAATGAAGATTTTCTTTATACGCCATGTGCCTTCAACACACACATACACATGATACACGTGAAAAGCATGCATGTGAATTGTAAACTGAAACATGCGGTATGGTGAAATATTCGAATAAACAGGTCATTTGATCGTATCCATATGTTATTATTAAGTTTGTGCTGTTTTTATTCGAATATAATAATAAATAACTCTTTGTTTTGCCATGTTTTTATTCACAACAGTCACTCAGTTGTGTTTAATACATCCAAAAATATAGTTGCCAGTTATACAAAGAGAAATAGTGGAAAAACAGTTTTCCACTATTTCCCTGTGTGTAGTCTACCTTTAAAATATCTATCCAAATATACCAGGTTATTGTCGTAGGCATTTTGTTTGCTATACTTCTGTATTGCTAGATATTTACTCGAACGAATCCCCAAAGTGCTCCCATCTATCTCCATGTTTTTTTCTTTGGTATTTTTTTCTGAGTTCATTGTATAAATAGATTTAGATTACATTTCTACTTTCGGTGAAAATATATGAGATTATCTGTATTTATTTGCAACAAAAACTTTGTTCAACAAATCGAGTATTTCATGTTTGTCTTTTTCGGCTATGGATCCAAGTTTTTCCAGCTGTATAGATATGTCTGCCATTTCATGACACAGTATGACTAAAAACGACGATAAGGACTGAGGGTAGGCACCCATTATGACCATAAACATCAATAAGGACTGAGGGTATGCACCCAGTATGACTACAAACGACGATAAGGACTGAGGGTAGGCACCCATTATGACTATAAAAATCGATAAGGACTGAGAATAGGCACCCAGTATGACTAAAAACGACGATAATGACTGAGGGTAGGCTCCCAGTAGGACTCCAAGCGACGATAAGGACTGAGGGTAGGCACCCAGTAGGACTCCAAACAGCGATAAGGACTGACGGTAGGCACCCAGTATGACTAAAAACTACGATAAGGACTGAGGGTAGGCACCCAGTAGGACTCCAAACATCGATAAGGACTGAGGGTAGGCACCTATTATGACTATAAACATCGATAAAGAATGAGGGTAGGCACCCAGTATAACTACAATCGACGATAAGGACTGAGTGTAGGCACCCATCATGACTATAAACATCGATAAGGACTGAGGGTAGGCACCCAGTAGGACTCCAAACATCGATAAGGACTGAGGGTAGGCACCCATTATGACTATAAACATCGATAAGGACTGAGAGTAGGCACCCAGTATGACTAAAAACGACGATAAGGACTGAGGGTAGGCACCCAGTAGGACTCCGAACATCGATAAGGACTGAGGGTAGGCAGCCAGTACGACTTAAAACGACGATAAGGACTGAGGGTAGGCTCCCAGTAGGACTCCAAACTGCAATAAGGACTGAGGGAAGGCACCCATTATGACAATAAACATCAATAAGGACTGAGAGTAGGCACCCAGTATGACTACAAACGACGATAAGGACTGAGGGTAGGCACCCATTATGGCTATAAACATCGATAAGGACTGAGGGTAGTCACCCAGTATGAATACAAACGACGATAAAGACTTAGGGTAGGCACCCATCATGACTATAAACATCGATAAGAACTGCGGGTAGGCACCCAGTATGACTAAAAACGACGATAAGGACTGATGGTAGGCACCCATTATGACTATAAACATCGATAAGGACTGAGGGTAGGCACCCAGTATGACTACAAACGACGATAAGGACTGAGGGTAGGCACCCAGTATGCCAAGTATGACTCCAAACAAATATAAGGTATGACTAAAAACGACGATAAGGTCTGAGGGTAGGCACCCAGTAGGACTCCAAACGACGATAAGGACTGAGGGTAGGCACCCAGTAGGAATCCAAACATCGATAAGGACTGAGGGTAGGCACCAATTATGACTATAAACATCGATAAGGAATGTGGGTAGGCACCCAGTATGACTAAAATCGACGATAAGGACTGAGGGTAGGCACCCAGTAGGACTCCAAACGACGATAAGGACTGAGTGTAGGCACCCAGTAGGACTCCAAACATCGATAAGGGCTGAGGGTAGGCACCCAGTACGACTAAAAACATCAAAAAGGACTGAGGGTAGGCACCCAGTATGACTACAAACGACGATAAGGACTGAGGGTAGGCACCCAATACGGCTATAAACATCGATAAGGACTGAAGGTAGGCACCCAGTATGAATACAAACGACGATAAAGACTTAGGGTTGGCACCCATTATGACTATAAACATCGATAAGGACTCCGGGTAGGCACCCAGTATGACTAAAAACGACGATAATGACTGAGGGTAGGCACCCAGTATGCCTACCCTCCACGATAAGGACCACGATAAGGACTAGCTGAGGGTAGGCACCCGGAGCGACTACAAATGACGATAAGGACTGAGGGTATGCACCCATTACGACTATAAACATCGATAAGGACTGAGGGTATGCACCCAGTATGACTACAAACGACGATAAAGACTGAGGGTAGGCACCCAGTATGCCTACCCTCCACGATAAGGACCACGATAAGGACTAGCTGAGGGTAGGCACCCGGAACGACTACAAATGACGATAAGGACTGAGGGTAGGCACCCAGTATGCCCAGTATGACTCCAAACAAATATAAAGACTGAGGCTAGGCGCCCAGTATGACTACAAGCCACGATAAGGACTGAGGGTAGGCACCTAAAATGACTACTAGATCGTCCACGCGTGTGTATCTAACGTGACCCCGGTACAACGATAGGTTTATTAGATTTAATAGACGAATAATGGGCATTATTTATTCAAAATAATTATAATCCACATTAATACCTAACAATTATGAACAAAATCTGCTTCAAAATCTGGAAATATACTAGCCCATATTCATAAAACGTAAGAAGTGAGGCGAGGGGCGTGACTAAAATGTAGGCGTGTCCTCACCTCAGTCCTTACCCCGCCTCGCTACTTCCTATTAATAGCATCCCGGGGACGTTATGCAGTGGTTGTTTACGAGTTAAATGAAGCGTTCATACACAACAGTTGGACAATGTGCCATTTACCGGTGTATGCAGCGGTTTTTTACACTTACACAGTTAAGTAAGAAGTAAGGTTAAGAGAAGAATTCTGTAAGCAGTTTGCTTTCGTTCTAATTCTTTAATATGATTGCACAATGTATATATGAAATGTTGTAAACCATAAAAAATAAAATGTGTTTAAGCCAGGTAAGTATGGTTTCATGACGCGTTGCTTATCAATAGTTTAATAATGTACCATGTTGCCGCGTTATGCAGCATTTGGATGTTTACGATTCTATGGTTAATTTAAATTCAAACAAGAGCTCCACAATGTGCCATGTATGTAGTGGTTGGTTACACTTACACAGCTAATAATTCAGGTTTTAGTACAAGTTCCTATTCCGTTCAATAATGTGCAATTGTACAGCGTTATATATTATATGTAGTGGTTATTTATGCTCACAGAGTTATATAATTATAATTTCATTACACTCTGCTACTCAGAATGCCGGGATATACATTGGTTGTATGCGCTTTCATAGATGTCCTGACGCGTTCCTACTAACAGGTTCAGTAATGTGTCATGTTGCCGGGTTATAAAGTGGTTGTATGCGCTTCCATAAATACATTATTCTGATTTCGTGACGCGTTCCTACTCAGAAGTTCAGTAATGTGTCCCGTTGCTGCGTTATACAGTGTTTGTACTCGCTTCCACGGAATACATTATTCTCATTTCATGACGCGTTCTTCTCACACGTCCAATAATGTGCCATGCTGCCGCGTTATACAGTGGTTATATGCGCTTCCATAGATACATTATTCTGATTTCATGACACGTTCCTACCTACAAATCAAATACTGTGTTATTTGCCGCGTTGTACAGTGGTTGTATGCGCTTCCATAGATGCATTATTCTCATTTTATGACGCTTTCCTACTCAGAAGTTCCATAATGTGCCATTTTGCCGCGTTATGCAATGGTTGTATTTTCCAAGATTTTACAAAGCACGTGATAGCTTTACCAATTCTATTCTCCTGGACATATATCCACCCTAATAAGTTGTAGGCGGTTTCCTTGTGCTTAAGGTTCGGGTCGTCTTTGATAACCCACTCCATGTTGTCTATAGCTACTTTTTTGTGTGCGTTCTTGTTCAGTTGTCTATAAACGAGGTACTGCATAAAGAAGAGGAACACGTTAACGTCAACCGCCGCCCAGTCATACCAGGTGTCATAGGCGGCATGACGTGATCCAGCTGGTGTACCGACAGACCGGAACATTTCATACCTTAACGCGTCAGGTAATAGTGTGTTCGCCTGTGGTGTAAACATTACGCATGAAGTGAAATATGGTGCTGCCTCCTGCATCGTAAGATTATCGTCCAACATTTTGTTGATCAGTGTCTGGTTTGGAATATGTTCTTTAAGACGACAACTGCACACAGAACATAAAATTGAAATACACCTTTCTTGTTGTTGTAACACTTTTTCACAAACATCATACCGACCAAGCACGTGCAGAATGGAAATGTACCCGAGACGTATAGACATATCATATGTATTGTCTTCCATACGTGTGTTTAAGTACTTCAGTATGAGAGACAAACACAATCTTCTGGTGCGGACGTCTTCCATGTTTTCTATTCCATATGTCAGAATAGTTTGGGCGATGATTGGCTTCATGTGCGGTATAAGTGACATTATTGCGGATTTTGTTTCTTCTTCCGAATGTTCCGATATGACATCTATATATTGTAGCCTACGTAGAAATGATAGTGATTTTTCTAACAAAACGCGTAATTCTGTTTCCATACATATAGACTCACACCAAGACAATTTAAATTTTGAACAATTGGCTTTCTTGTTAAGTATTTTGAAATATAATTGTCGGAACATTTGTTCCCGTATAACCGGGCAAGGTATACATGGATTACGAGCTGCACGTGCAATTTGTTCTCCCAGACCGTCACACTGTATACGGAGTAAGAACGTACATCCCTCTGATAGTAGCCCGTGTATAACTTGGTACAGTCGCACTCGTACATCTCCCTGAATCTTCCTGGCAAACATATTCTCCTCTTTGATGAAATAGTTTGGACAGAAACCGACATTGACCAAATACATTAAAGTGTTCATACAATAGAACACACATGTCATTAAATTATCAGGCGTCCATAATTCTGCTGGTAATATTTCCACCATATACAAGATACATGTCTTACAGTGGTACGAGCTGAGGGAATCGTGCCTCATTTCACGTTTTATTAAATCCTTCTTAATGATCTTTAATAGGACGTAACACTTGAACTGAACAGGTGTAAGTCGGAACATGAGTTGTCTTTCTTGGAGCGAGAATGAAACCCTCCATTCGAGATTCTTCTCCTCGCTAAATGGGTAACCGATTGGAACAAAGAAGCACCCATATGAGTTTAACAAATCGATACATCCTTGTGGATATCTATTGCTGAGACGGAGGCGTGTGATCCAGTTGGATGCACAAGATGGACATGTCTTACATCTATAGGCTCCAACGACGTCTAGTGAACGATATCCTGGTTGAGCAGGATGAGTGGTAGCTGGTCCGTTTTCTTCATCACAAAAATCGAGTTTACGATATAATTTATTGTGCCTCACTAATCTGCCATATCGGTCAACACTGACTCGATCATCTGCAGACCGTGCGTTGAATACATTAAAAGGAACGCGATCCTTAACAATGTGTAGTTTCACGAACCCCGGTGCGGTAATATCATCTCTAGTAAGTAGAAAACATATTCCATCAGGCAGAACTTCACACATATTCTCAAACACTGGGTGAAGTTCGTTACATACAAGCATATCCATATCCGAATCTAAACCCGCCGTTGATGAACCTTCAGATGCACTACCAAATATGTAACATGTCTTATTGTTACCATGTATAGGCATATCTAATGTGAGCAGTATTTCAGTCGTTATACTTGTTTCCATGCTCATCTTTCTAATATCCTCGGAGACGCCGATATTGTCCATAATCTCGCACAGTCTCAGTGACAGCGAACGGATGTAGTCGCTCATTGTTGATCTGAAAAAATAATTATATACAACATAACTATGACACTGTTATTAAGGACTATCAGTCAGCCATCTTTGATCCAAAAAATCCAAAATCGATGAGATATGGTCTAGTGAATTTTTTTTATTTAGTTTTGGATGATGTGATAACATGGCTTATTTTATTCAAAATTGATGTCTCGTCTGCACTCGCTGGATAAATGGTCTATTTTATGGACCAGTTTATTTCACACAAAAAACAAAACAACTTTGAGTAAAACTGCACCAAACTTTTCGAATATAAAGCGCACAATTTCTGCCATATAAGTATTCTTTCTAATATTATATTCACATCAAAAGTGTTGAATTACTGTCATGTACTATATGGTTGACATTGCTCGTGCCTAAAATGCGTACATCGTTGAAAAATTCACTTGACCATATCTCATCGATTTTGTTTTTTTTGGCTCAAAGATGGCTGACCGATAGTCCTTAACTAAATAATTATAACGGTAATAATAATAATTAAAGTAGTATATTAATAAGGAAAGTTTTATATCGGTAAATTATTATTACTGTTAATATTATTATTATTATATTATTATTATTATTATTATTATTATTATGAGTATAATTTAGTATTATTACATGTGTTATTATTATTATATTATTTTATTATTATTATTATTTTATTATGTTATTATAGTGGTGATGGTGGTGGTGGCGGCGGCGGCGGCGGCGGTGGTGGTGGTGGTGCTGCGATACCATCCTTCATACTACCATGTAAGAGCCATGATTCTCACGTCATGATAATCAACAGCTGCGAGAATCATAGCTCGTATGGGATGTACCTACCATAGAGCTACAATGCCATTCTTTATAGAATATGTTCATACTATGTACCATGTAAGAGCCATGATTCTCACGTCATGATAATCAACAGCTGCGAGAATCATAGCTCGTATGGGATGTACCTACCATAGAGCTACAATGCCATTCTTTATAGAATATGTTCATACTATGTACCATGTAAGAGCCATGATTCTCACGTCATGATAATCAACAGCTGCGAGAATCATAGCTCGTATGGGATGGGTGTACCTGCCATAGAGCTACGATGCAAGAGCCATAAGTCTCACGCCATAATAATCAACAGCTGCGTATTAGGTACATACTACCATGTAAGAGCCATAAGTCTCACGTCATGATAATCAACAGCTGCGTAATAGGTACATACTACCATGTAAGAGCCATGAGTCTCACGTCACGATAATCAACAGCTGCGTAATAGGTACATACTACCATGTAAGAGCCATGAATCAACAGCTGCGTAATAGGTACATACTACCATGTAAGAGCCATGTTTCTCACGTCATGATAATCAACAGCTGCGTAATATGTACATACTACCATGTAAGAGCCATGATTCTCACGTCATGATAATCAACAGCTGCGTAATATGTACATACTACCATGTAAGAGCCGTGATTCTCACGTCATGATAATCAACATCTGCGTAATAGGTACATACTACCATGTAAGAGCCATGAGTCTCACGTCATGATAATCAACATCTGCGTAATAGGTACATACTACCATGTAAGAGCCATGAGTCTCACGTCATGATAATCAAGAGCTGCGTAATAGGTACATACTACCATGTAAGAGCAACGATTCTCACGTCATAATAATCAACAGCTGCTTAGTAGGTACACATACTACCATGTAAGAGCCACGATTCTCACGTCATGATAATCAACAGCTGCGTAATAGGTACATGCTACCATGTAAGAGCCATGATTCTCACGTCATGATAATCAACAGCTGCGTAATAGGTACATACTACCATGTAAGAGCCACGATTCTCACGTCATGATAATCAACAGCTGCGTAATAGGTACATGCTACCATGTAAGAGCAACGATTCTCACGTCATGATAATTAAGAGCTGCGTAATAGGTACATGCTACCATGTAAGAGCCACGATTCTCACGTCATGATAATCAACATCTGCGTAATAGGTACATACTACCATGTAAGAGCCATGAGTCTCACGTCATGATAATCAAGAGCTGCGTAATAGGTACATACTACCATGTAAGAGCTACGATTCTCACGTCATGATAATCAACAGCTGCTTAGTAGGTACATACTACCATGTAAGAGCCAAGAATCTCACGTCATGATAATCAACAGCTGCGTAATAGGTACATACTACCATGTAAGAGCCACGATTCTCACGTCATGATAATCAACAGCTGCGTAATAGGTACATGCTACCATGTAAGAGCCACGATTCTCACGTCATGATAATTAAGAGCTGCGTTATAGGTACATGCTACCATGTAAGAGCCACGATTCTCACGTCATGATAATCAACAGCTGCGTAATAGGTACATACTACCATGTAAGAGCCACGATTCTCACGTCATGATAATCAACAGCTGCGTAATAGGTACATACTACCATGTAAAAGCCATAATTCTCACGTCATGATAATTAAGAGCTGCGTAATAGGTACATGCTACCATGTAAGAGCCATGATTCTCACGTCATGATAATCAACAGCTGCGTTATAGGTACATGCTACCATGTAAGAGCCATGATTCTCACGTCATGGTCATGATAATCAACAGCTGCGTTATAGGTACATGCTACTATGTAAGAGCCATGATTCTCACGTCATGATAATCAACAGCTGCGTAATAGGTACATACTACCATGTAATAGCCATGTTTCTCACGTCATGATCAACAGCTGCGTAATAGGTACATACTACCATTTAGGAGCCATGAGTCTCACGTCATGATAATCAACAGCTGCGTAATAGGTACATACTACCATGTAAGAGCCATGAGTCTCACGTCATGATAATCAACAGCTGCGTAATAGGTACATACTACCATGTAAGAGCCATGATTCTCACGTCATGATAATCAACAGCTGCGTAATAGGTACATGCTACCATGTAAGAGCCACGAGTCTCGCGTCATGATAATTAACAGCTGCGTAATAGGTACATGCTACCATGTAAGAGCCATGATTCTCACGTCGTTCTCCTTACATATTAGATCTACACCTGGTAATTAAAGGCATTTTCTGTAGTTTTTCATGCGCAGAATTTTGGGCGACTTCTTCTGAAACTATTGGGTGGATTTTCCTAAAAATGTACAGGAATGTTGCTCTTGATGTCTAGTTGTATTTATTGTATTTATTTATATAAATGCCTATTATTAGAAAATACATAAAATAGTGAAAAATATAACATTTTGTAAAAATTCAAACAAAATTAAAAAATGTAAGCAGAATGGTAGGATTCCAAAAAACAATATTAAATCTCAATCTGCATGGTGACCTATAATTTTAATTGCATATATTGTCTTACTATATGTTCAAATAAGTGCCTAGGAAGTTTGAACAAATTTTGTTATTAGGAACATGACAAAAAAGGAAAATATACAATTTCTATATAATTTCATACACAACTTGGCCTTTTAGCATAGTGGTAGGGTTTTAAAAAAAATATTCTAAAACAAGCATGGGGACCTAACATTATTTTTGCATTTTCTGTCTATATATATAACAGACTTACTGTAAAAAAAGTTTAAAGAAAATCTGTTATGCAGAAAAAAAACTATAGAAAATGTCTTTAAATTTTTTTTATATCGGACCAGTATCGCAAACGATATCGGCCCGAGATCGGCGTGCCCATCGGCTTCAAGTCGGACCGATATCTTGTCGGCTACACATCGGTCCAATATAGGTTCGATATCGTTTTAGTTTACTATCCATCATCGGTCAGACATCGGTTAGACATCGTTTTAGTTTACTATCCATCATCGGTCCAATATCGGTTAGTTATCTATCCGATATGTATCCGATATAGTTTCGACCCGAAGTGGGCCAAATATCAAAATGACATCTGTCAGAAAAACATCAAATTCGTTCTATTGTCACAATCCAGCTAGCACAGTATGTAGCTAGAGCATCGGATTACCAATCCAAAATATATGTTTCGCAACATACAAGATTATCGGGCGTTTAATTCCGTCCGATTTTTTTATCAAATCGATTTAATGAATACTGACATTTTTTCACTATATACTACCTGATACATATCTTTTTGTTGGTGTTTATCTCAATTAGCTCGATTGGAAAAATATTCATTAGCTATAAATAAAACTCTTGTGAATGTAGGTAGTATCATTTTGCAATGTAAAAAAGGACATCTCGTCCCTTCAACGCAATAACTCCGTAAGTGCACTTTGGTAAATTGTTCAAGAGAGACAAAAAACTGTTTTTTTTCCTTAACAATGGTACATATAAAGACACTGTCTTAGATTTAAGTGTAAATATACCTTAACTATGGTCACTCTTTTATGATATTTAAATTAAAACTATTTTTAAATGAGTTAATGATAATAATTAAATCATAGTGACTTTGTGCGCTGAAAAGTTCAACGCAACAACTGCACTTAGCTAAGTTTAAAAGTCTTAAATGCTGTTTGTGAATAATTATGCTGGTTATTATTATTAATACCTAACTTGCATTTGTAGTTGCTTATGATTTAAGTCTATATAGCTTAACATATAAATAGTTCAGCCATAAAATCAAAAAAATTGGATTCAGACCTAAAATGTATGGCCGACATGGCCATACATTTTAGGTCTGAATCCAATTTTTAGGTCTGAATCCAATTTTTTTGACATAAAAAATGCTAAAAAATCACAGATTATTTCATGGCTATCTATACTGTAAGGGTAGTACAAACAAAACTGATTCATGGTTTTTTCCAGGTATTTTAGGGAAAATGTGGGTAATTTCTGTCGTAAAAATGACCAAACTGGGATTCTTTTCATCTATAAAATGGCCAATTGAGTATTATTTACGTCAACATCTTGTAAGTTGCGATGAGGTAATATCCTAATAGGTAAAATTAGGAACACTATTACATAAATAACATACTACTTATATTGATTAGTATGTAACATATGGGATGTATCAGTACATTACATGTAAAAAAGACACTATTTTGCATTGGAAACGGTTCCTAGAAAAAAACCTATAAATCCACGTTATTGCAAGATATTTTACAATGTCGTGTAACTTGATAATCAGATATTGGCAATTATAACATCTAAAGGGGCTGGTCAATAATGAGTAAGCATTTTAACTCCTTATTAAACATGTTATTTTTACATTCACTCACTGAATGGAAAAAATGTCCAATTTCAAGTAAACTTCATTTTTCAAGTAGGACGAGCTACTGCCCACATGGAATTTGCAATTCACTACCAGCGTTCAAAATTGTAATAACGCTGAGAATGTATACATCAGTTCTTAATTAAGCAATATTTCAGAAGGATTAGTATTGGCATTGCAATCCCTTCACTCACAGAAGCATTTTATTTTCTTCTAAAAAACGTATTCACATTTCACTCAAGAAAGGTTTTCTATAAGGTTAATCTGACACAGTTCAGCATATTTATATGTAACAGCTTGCACAAACTGATAAGTAATAGATAGAGTATGGTTTCATTGAGTTGGTTCATTTAAACATCGAGATGGGCGTAGCCCATCGAGGTGTTTAAATTAACCAACGAGATGAACCCATACTCTATTTGTTTTGTAGCATGTCCATTTCAGCTCTATTTCAGTGATTCTAACTGTTATTCTCACTGTTATTCTCACAGTTATTCTGACAGGTCTTATTTTCAATTAAACGATTTACACCTGTGTCTGAACAAAGAGAATTGTCTGTGACCATGCCACAAGCATCATTATTGCAACACATTCACTTTATATATTTTTAAAAGTCCTGATACACTTTTTGGTCAAGGGTTCAATGCTCTACCACTAGACCATATCGCTCCACAAAACAGTTAAAAGAGTACAGTGTAAAGTTTATTTTGGTAGCAGCCATTGCTTCCAAAAGGATATAAACACCTCACAGGATTCCCTTTTTGCAATTATTTTATTCCAAATATATGAAAAGCCATCACCTGACCACATAGAGTAAATGATAAAGTTGCTTAACTGGGGCGCAGAGTATAAACTTGATGCATAGCATCATGGGTAGACACAACACTTGTTGCAGGTCAAAACAAATACTAATATGACTTGTCTTAATGTCTGAGTAATTGGTTTATCAATAATAAATAATCAGACCTCAGTTCTTAAGTAGATTTTCACAATCAAGCATAGTCCTTACCATCACCTGTACAAAGTTTGATGCCACTAAACCAATTTAAATTACAATTTGTAACAGGATTAATTATGTTACACAGACACCATAAACACATACACATTTCTTTTCTATGAGATTGGATAGCATACAGGTAGTTCTTTTCTATGAAGTAGATATTAAAAAACACTGGTAATTATTTTCTGTACCTACCTCAAGTAAAATTGTTAAATTCCCATAAACGGACTCTGAAACATTTCCCCCTATTACCCGCTACACCATTATATGCACACAAATGAATCAAAACGTCTTAAGCACAATGATGAACATGCTGAATTTCTATAGACACATGAAACACTTTCACTATTGCCCGCTAACATGCACACTCATTTAGAAAAACTAAATTTATACATATAAAATTATAATCTTTGCTTTTACTGTTGATTAAATTGTAAAACAATCTTTGTAATGTTTTATTTCAAAAGAATGTTTTAAAAGAATTTTCAGTAGAACCAATTTTTTTTTTCAAATGTATTTTTCAGTATAATTAAATATAATAATTATGTTACATTCCTGTTCAGATTGAGTGAATATTTTCAAACTTCAGAAAGAAATAGTCTACCTCGGCTCCACCTTGGTTGACGTTAGTTTTCTCAGGTAATATTCATCCTCGCAGGAATTTAATATTCTGGATAGCATTGACATAATAAAACAGGTATAATTTTTTTAATTTTATGATAAGCAATGAAATACTGTGTTTTATCAGTGAAATAAAAGTGGAATTCCAAACTGTGGAATATAGAGTTTTATTTCCATAGTAGCTGCCGGGACTACTTTTTTAATGTACAACCAACACAAATGCATGCACAGTAACACAAGATATTCCTACTGTTATACTGTTAAATCCACTGTTTATTTCATTATTTTCTTTCTGGGACGTTAATGGCTTCAAAAAAGGTGACGTCATGTAACGGTTCGTTACGTCATCGTGACTAGGAAAGAAGCGGGTGTGAAACGGTTTAGTTACTGAAATTGCTTAAATAATTGTTTGTAAAATCATAAAATAAAAAGAAAATTTGTTGTTTGGTCGTGAATAACATATTTTATTTCGTCTCGAAGTGAGACAATTTTCATATTTGCACTCATGCTCCGCATTCGTGAAAATATAAAGTTTTCTCACTTCTCGATGAAATAAAATATGTTATTCATTCCAAAACAACAAATATCCTCTATCTATTAGGATAGAATTATATTCTATTATTCAATAAGGATAAAACGAATATCTAGTACAGAATTCTATTAGGAAAGATAAAACACGGGCAATCATATTTAAATTGATAAAAACAAAATGACAAATATTTTTGTCAATTTCTAATTAACAGTACCGTTGTAAAGATGCAAATTGCTCAAATATAACTTAATCTTAATAATCACACTAAAATTTAGTATTTTTTCTTCTTAATCTGTGGTTTTAGAGTTTTCAATATAAACCTGCGTTGATCAGTGATTTAAGTTTTATTTTGGGGAAAAATTGTAAAACGTTTCCTTTTTTGTATGAATAATATATATTTTATAAGCTAAATAATAAAAATTATGACATCATATTAATTTAGTGACATCACTGTCTTGTCATAAGTCATGATACTCAGACTAATTGAATGCAATAACTCAGTAAGTGCATTTACAGAGTTATTGTTAGTGCACTTACAGAGTTATTGCATTGAAACATTCAATGCAACAACTCTGTAAGTGCACTTATTGAGTTGTTGCATCGAACTTTTTCACGACTATATATATGTATTTTGGGTGTTCTGGCCCAAAGCTCTCGCTCTGCTCGAGTTTGAGCCAGAAACACCCAAAATACATATATATGAGTAAATCACCATGAAATGGTGATTTTACTTGATTTATTAAAACTTTTTAAAATAGGGGTAGTGAAGATTGCAAGTTTAAATATTTTTATAAGTTATCAAAATATAATTTAAACCTCGATACATCTAAATCGAAGACACTCAGCGTTGTACGACTTTAACTTCCAGTATTCGTGTTTCATTCTAATCGAATGAGCACCACAACCAACACATACTTGATATCTTGCAGAAGTGCCTTTTTTACATTTTAGGCACGGTTACACATGACTTGTTTTTAATCTATATTTATGCAAACTGCAATAATCGGAATCTTTTGTTGGCTTGCTTTTACATGGATTATGTAATCCAATTTTAAGAAATTGACAAACATTACTTTCCATTGTCTATTTTTTATATAATTATTTTTATATTAATTTTTTTTTTTTTTAAATATATAACAAATAAAGTATGGAAAACGAGGAGACTATAAGAAATTTAATACGCCTGTATGATACAGGTGTAATAGATAAGCAAACACTATCTAACGGTATAAATGCATTAAAACCTCTTAAAGAAGTTCCAAAGGAAACTCCAAAAGAGGTTAAATTTCAAACATTAGAAAATTTACTTAAGAGACGACGTGCTAAGAAACAACGTAAACGAGAAAAGCAGAAATATGATAAATTGCAAGATGAGCAAAATCAGAAATATGCTAAATCACAAGACAATGTTATAAATGAATTGAAAGAGCTTAATGATAGAAAATCTAAAGAAGAATTAAAACTGGTTGGCAAACCAATGTGTGGCTATTTTAAAGCATACGAAATATCTGCCGAGAAATACAAAGACCCTCAAAAACTATTTCATGATAAAAAATTCATTATCACAAAACAAATAAGCAAAGAGCTGACAGAGATGAATGGATTAAAGTTTTCATTAGGTCTTACTGTAGATTTATTCAAAGATGATGGTGATACCAAAAAATACACCACGGCAGTATTACACAGTGAACAAAATGCAATTTTAACCTCTGAAAAAATAAATGAGTCTTACGATAAATCATCTGCAAATATACAAGAGAGCCTTGAAAGATTTACAAACACAGCATCAGGATTGGAGATTGATCACTGTGTTACGTTTTACTTAAATATTGCAAAGTACGAGCCGTTAAAAGGTTCTTCATATATTCCTCTACCTAAAGCAGTAGCTGATAAGAAAGCAATTATAAATGTGAAAAACAATGATGATAAATGTTTGTTCCATGCAATAAGTTCTGCTTTAAATCCAGCTGCAGATCATACAGACAGATTATCAAAGTATCCTAGTATAGAGTTTTTGAAGAAAGATAACATTGACTTTCCCACTCCAATTTCTCAAATAACCAAAGTAGAAAAACAAAATAATCTTGCTATTAATGTTTATGGATATACCGTAACAGGAAAAAATAAAAAGGTATCTGTTTTTCCATATAAAATATCAGAACAACCAAAATATATTGAACGAATTAATTTGATCTTAATATCTGAAGACACTGAGGTTGAATCAGAGAACGAAGACGATCCAAATAATGAAGAAGGAATTATAGATGACATCTATAACCCTGATGATTATCCCAACGAACCAAAAACAATAACAACAAAATATCACTATTGCTGGATTAAAAATCTAAATAGATTACTTTACGATCAAAACAAACATCATGGTAAAACTTACTTCTGCGATCGTTGCCTTCACGGCTATTCTGGAAAAGGACTACTTACCAAACACAGAGAAGACTGTGAGGGTATCAATAAAAATTCTTGCACTTATAGAAATGCCGCAAGAAGATAAAAATACTGAAAAATTTAAAAATCATCAAAATCAGATGCCTGTGCCTTATGCAATATATGCTGATTTTGAAAGTATAATCAAACCGCAATCAATCGAATTTGGAAAGAAATCTGAAATTACAAATGTACACGAAGCTTGTGGTTTTGGATACCAGGTTGTCAGATATGTGTTTGGTAAGTAGTCCTTTTCCAGAATTTGGAAAGAAATCTGAAATTACAAATGTACACGAAGCTTGTGGTTTTGGATACCAGGTTGTCAGATATGATGGCAAAGCTGAAGAACCTGTTATTTACAGAGGTGAAGATGTTGTTGAAAAGTTTTTAAATCACTTAGAATGTGAGAAGAGCAACATTAATAAAATATTTGCTCACCCAAAACCATTAATCATGACACAACAAAATGAGGAAGATTATGAAAAAGCGA
The DNA here is from genome assembly GCA_037043455.1 of Cyrtodaria siliqua. Lineage (NCBI taxonomy): Eukaryota > Metazoa > Mollusca > Bivalvia > Adapedonta > Hiatellidae > Cyrtodaria > Cyrtodaria siliqua. The sequence goes on along the minus strand of JAWPHD010002038.1, from coordinate 187,830 downwards.
CACACTGTTGGATATGTGAAGATGTAATAGATAATGAATGCAAAAACGGCAAAGTAAGAGACCACTGTCATTTTACAGGAGAATACAGAGGTGCAGCACATAAAAACTGCAACCTAAAGCTGCGAATAAAAACAAACAAAACACCTATCCCTGTTGTATTTCACAACCTCAAAGGATATGATAGTCATCTCATCATGCAAAAATACATAAAATGACAGGTAATATTACATGCATTCCAAACAACGCTGAAAAGTATATTTCATTTAGTGCCGGACAACTTAGATTCTTGGATAGCTTTCAGTTTATGGCTTCGTCTCTGGAAAAATTGGTTAAAGCAACAGACAAATCTAATTTTAAAATTACCAAAAATCAGTTTGGAAAACAAACACATTTACCTTTACGAAAAGGTGTTTATCCATACGAATATATGGACAGTATGGAAAGATTTAAGGAAACGCAATTACCACCCATAGAAAAGTTTTACAGTAGTCTCTCAGATGAAAGTATAAGTTTTAAAGATTATGAATACGCTCAAAAAATATGGAAAAAGTTTAACTGTAAAACTCTTGGAGACTATCATGATTTATATCTAAAAACTGATGTAACTCTGTTAGCAGATGTGTTTCAAACTTTTAGAAAAACATGTATGAATGCATATAAACTTGATGCTTTACATTACTACACAGCACCTGGATTATCTTGGGATGCTTTACTTAAACATTCAAAAATAGATTTAGAACTTTTGACAGACATTGACCATCACTTATTTATAGAAAAAGGAATGCGAGGTGGCATAAGTATGGTATCAAAACGATATGCCAAAGCAAACAATCCACATGTAGTTGATTATAACCCTAACGAGGAAAACAACTTCTTAATGTACTTTGATGCAAATAATCTTTATGGATGGGCAATGAGTCAGCCACTTCCATGTTCTGGCTTTGTTTGGAAAACTAAAAACAAAAGTGGAAAATATTCTAAACCAAAATCTGGCAAAGGACAAATGCTTGAAGTTGATTTGGAATATCCTAAAGAACTTCATGAAGCTCATAATGACTATCCGCTTGCACCGGAAAGATTAGCAGTGAAAAAAGAATGGTTGTCTGAATACCAAACAGATCTGTTAGAAAATAATGGCATGATAAATACAGAACAACTAGTTCCCAATCTTAGGGACAAAGAAAAATATGTGATACATTACAAAAACCTGCAACTGTATTTATCTTTAGGCATGAAACTAAAGAAAGTACACAGAGTATTAGAATTTAATGAAAAACCATGGATGGAATCATATATTTGTTTAAATACAGAACTTAGGAAAAAAGCTAAATCACAATTTGAAAAAGATTTTTACAAACTTATGAACAACTCTGTGTTTGGCAAGACAATGGAAAATTTACGCAAGCGGACAGATATAAAACTAGTCAAAACTAACGGCTCTGAAAATGAAAAGATAAGAAAAATAATAGCCAAACCCAACTTTAACAGGCGTATAAAATTTTCAGATGAATTATCAGCAGTACATGTAAACAAAAAAAAATTAACATTAAATAAACCAATCTATGTTGGGATGTCAGTATTGGATTTATCAAAGTATATGATGTATGATTGGTATTATAATACCCTGAAAAAAAGGTACGGAAATGACTGTACTTTATTATACACAGACACTGACAGCCTACTGGTAGACATGAATTGAATTGAATTGGATTTTATAGTCGCACCAACAGCTAAGGTCATATGGCGACTTTCCAGCTTCCATTGGTGGAGGAAGACCCCAGGTGCCCTTCCGGGCAATTTTCGTGCATGGGCGGGCACCTGGGTAGAACCACCGACGTTCCGCAAGCCAGCTGGATAGCTTCCTCACATAAAGATTCCTAGGCCCCTGAGGGATCGAACCTACAGCGGTGAGGGGCAAGTGATTGGTAGACATCAAAACAGATGATGCATACAAAGACATGACTGAAATGAAAGATGAGTATGATCTAAGTGATTATCCTCAAGATCACCCAATGCATGATAATACAAACAAAAAAGTATTGGGTAAAATGAAAGATGAATGTGCTGGTGTTGCTATAGCTGATTATGTTGGATTAAGACCCAAGCTATATTCTTATTTGAGAGCGGATGAGCAGATTATTAAGAAAGCAAAGGGAGTAAAAAAATATGTAGTAGAAAAAAATATAAACTTTGAAAACTACAAGGATGCATTGTTTAACAAGAAAAAATACACCCATGATATGAATATGATACGCACGATGAAGCATCAAATATATGGCATAACAGTAAACAAAGTTACATTATCACCATTTTACTCAAAAAGATACATCCGAGAAGATGGAATTACAACTGATGCACATGGTTTCTATAAAAACTTATGAATTTGAGTATCAGCAGGAACAATAAGTAATTCTTCTTTGACAAATCCTCTCTGTGGCGCTGGTGCTTTCAAATAATAAACTCTTATACCTTGCGTCACCATATAACTTTTAATCTTGTGAATAGCTACACTCCACATTGGATCAGTTGCTCTGCGTCTTCCACCTTCTTGTTCCCCGGGTTGATATAAATATCTCACACTTGCATTTATACAGATAGGATCATCTTTTAATATTTTTGTTTCAACAGGAGGGGGCTTTTTTGTCTCCGCATTTATGGCTTTAGAAACTTCTGGTAATCTCTTTACCCATTCTCTATTACGTTTTTGTGAATCTATTTCCTTAGCATACTGATAACCAAACAAACTTTCAGCTAATGTTCTGTTAAATCTTTCCACTAAAGCTTGGTCTCTGTGTATTTCTGTTCTGCTTCGTCTGATATTTACTTTGTGTTTTGCCATCAACTGTGATACTGCACCCATAAATTCTCTGCCTGGATCCACTTGTAATAATTTTGGATATTTCAAATGCCGACTGTATATTTTCTCAAATGCTTTAGCAACTTCTTTACTATCCTTGGAAGTCAGTGGCTCTGCTTCTTTATATCTACTTGCAATATCAACAACAGTCAACGCATATTTATATGTGTTGCGTCCACGACCAAAGCCAAAAGTATCATGCGGTAAAAATAACAAATCAGCTTGATGCACTCCATTCTTAGTGGAAACATCAAACCTTGGTCTAATTATTTTCTTTGGTGCAGGTAAATAAATTTGCCACACAGCTTGTTTCTTTAAAAATTCTAATGCCTTTTTTTCACTAACACCAGCCTCTTTTGCTAATTTTTTAACTGCTGTGTAACCTCTCCAAAATCCTTTTGGGCTGTAATAAATCTTTTCCATTTTTTTCTACTAAAGATTAAACTTTATATAACTATAAAAAAAATGGATATCACAACTGCACAATTCGATGAACTGCTCGAACAGCAATATCAAAATAGCACAAAGAAATGGACAGACTTGGAAATAAATCAAATATATACTATTACAGATACGAAAATAGTAGAAACTGAATATCGTCCATCCATGGTATTGACAATATTAGACAATGGTGAAGTATGGGCGCCTGGTCATCTCAAAGATAAATTAGAGAAGAGTGCTAAACCACCATATTATATGCGACCACTTGGATTGAAACCATGTAAGAACAACAAAAAAATAGGTATCATGCATATGACTTAGTCTTCCCAAAGGTTATTTCAAAGTAAACATATTTAGTTATTCCAAAGAAATCCAAAGTAATTATAGTTTTAAACTATTTTTTTTTTATGAACTCAATTTGTACGCCACAAATCCAGTTGCAGCCATGCCCACCACAATAAACGTAATTTCTCTATTCTGTTGATCCGGAGATGGTGTATAAAAATCACTCAACTTGGGCTCCGGTTCTAAAAGCAAATGTTTGCCAGTTGTATAATAATACTGCTTCATAGCCTGGTCTACATCATCAAAAGTCTGCTCTGCATGATGCTCTTTTTGCAGTTGCTTATTAATAAAATCTTATCTCTCTGTTCTTTTTTTATTCCACGCCGCTTGTGCTGCGTTTAATTGTTCTACGGCTTTGTCATGCCTTTGTCTTTCCTCATCTGAATGACTTCCCATTTTTGAAAAGAAATAATTTGAACCGCTAAACGCCAATGCGTTTCAGAAAGTGATTTTTTACAAACGTACGCAAAAGGTGCACAGGAAACGCCTGTAATTTCTGTGACAAAGAATGGCGTAGAATATTTTATATGTGAGCCGAGAAGGTATGTTTTACAAGCCCCGGAAAACATTAGTAGTGTTGTTGCACCGATATTGGTTGGTGCATTGAGTGTATTGATTATATGGGCACTCTAGTTTTTATTTTTGAAAAAAATTATTCAACCCAATAACCAGTTGGTTGGTCAGTTCTCAATATCTACTTGGAATATTTAGTCTTAGCTAAAACTTTTCTTATTCTGGTTCTCTCCTCCAACGTCGGAATAGCATCATTTTCTCTCAAATAATTTTCATAACTATCTCTGTCTTTGGTGTAAAACATACACAACCATTTTGCTTGCTCTCTCAAATCTTTCAATACAGAATTATATCTCTGTGAAATAACCCACACTGATTGTTTGGCGTGGCGACCAGAGAATACCAACTCTGATAACATATCTTTTTTCTTTGTTAATTCTTTTGTGGCGGAGCAGTCATCAATGATGTATAATGTGGGCTGGCCAGCATATCTTTTGAAAAATAAACGCAACAGTTCTTGTAACATTTCTTTACCGTTGCTCACGGGATTGACAATTTTTTTTTTTATCTTTTGGGTTTCTTACATCACCTATCCAGGATCTATTTTTATAAGCCTCGTTCCACTCTATGGTTGGACACAATATAATTATATGTTTAAAAACTCCAACATACTCTTGTTCAAGTATGTCAAGAACAAACTCTGTTTTACCACAGCCTGTCTGACCACAGATAATGGCACTGTGTGAATATTTAGGATATTTTTGTTGTAAACTAGTATCGTACTTCTTTGAATCTTCCATCTTCGAAATTGATTTGCGCATCTTGTATTATATATATATAAATATTTAAAGTTTGATCTGCATCTGCTTTTTTATTTATTAATATCGGTATGCCTTCACTGCCGTTTTCTATTCTTCTTCCACTGACGTATAATAAATTGTCATCACATGTTCTAAGGTCAAGCCACAAAGCATATGATTTTGTCAAATAAGTCTCAAGAGAAACATTGGTAAAGTTTAAGTCCCTCGCTACTATTTCTGTCTCTTTGTTTCTTTTTGATGTTAAAGCAAAATATTTGTTGATTTCATCCCAATGTTGATATGCCTTCATGCCCTGACTATACAACTGATTTGGTACTCCCTCTATTGTCATTTCAACCTTTTCAATCTTTGGGTTGTAATAGGTTTCTGCGCTTGTTCTTTCTGGGTCTTCAAACAGCATTAGAATACCTTTCATGCTCTGTGCTGGTACATTAATGTTGATATTCCAAAGGGTTTCAGATTTGTTTGCTGTTATTTTTCTATGTCGCAAGATACGATCATACAAAAATACTATCTTACCATTGACATGCTGTCTTATTTGTCTGGATAATTCAACATCACTACCCGTATCAAATTCCAAGCAGATATTTTTTATTACATAAGATGCATCAGCATCACTGCTTTTGATAACTTTGTTATAATCGTTAAACGTTAATTCATATTCTAACCTATCACCAAGCCCCGCTTGATAAAATGGCATATGACTTTCTAACATTTCAAAGTCCAGTGGAATACAAAATCTATTTCCATAAGCTGCTGCTATAGCTTCATCTCCGGTGTCTGAGGAAGCATCTCCCGCACCAATTCTTTGCTTTAACATGTTTGATTTACCAATACCTTGGTAAGCTATGTTTACTCGTTCGGTAGGGCTTTTCTATAAATCTACATAACAATGATATATATCACTGTCATCTATTGACATGACTTCATTGCCACTTATTATCATTTTTTTCACAATTGTTCTACCCAGATTTTGAAATAGAGTAGCGTTGGCGTCTGTTCTGCTTTTAAGTTCTATTTCAAAGGCAAGACGAGCAGTACGAGGAACTATCACATCATTAGTACTTAGATTTGGAAATCTTACAAGCAGTTGCTGGTTTTGGTCTATTGTTGATGGATTATTAGTTATTACTACACTTGTGCGGATGCCTTTGGCACCATGAGGTTCTCTTAGTTTTCTATGAGGGTTAAGTTTGTTTCCGTAAGCCGACATTGTTTTTATTTTTTAAATATATTTTTTAAAATTAAATAAAATAAACAATGCCTGAAGGAGGATTTGATTTTGACAATCCTACGTTTGATCCAGATGATTATGATGAATATTATGATGATGATTTACCAATGGTGCCTGATGAGCCGGTTCAAAGAAGTCTTCTTAATCAAAGCGATCATATTGCTGAACTTATGGGAGAGCTGGCAGAATCCACACTTGAAATATACAAGAAAAATCTTGTAAAATCCTTTTATAATGAAATAGGAAAACGATATAAGATGGCACCGGACAAAATGGATTATGACCAGTTTAAAGTATCAAATGATGGTAAAACATTATACTGGATTGTTGGTGATAAAGGAATAAGAATAACTGCCAGGCAAGGCTCTTTTACATTTCTTGCTCTTGGTTCTTTGGTAAATGAATATAACAGGTTTATTGGCTCTGGGGGAACAAGGGCGGTAAGACAGTTTTTAAATTTACCGGAGTATGACAGTAAAACAAAAGTATCACAAAATTTTAGACAAGTATTGGAGAGCACAATAAACGATTTACCAAATAATGTGGATAATATCCCATTAAAAGATTTATCAAGTTTGCGAATGACACAGCACAGTCAATGGAAAGTGCTCTTTATGACTGGGATGTGATTGAGCGTCCTGATGCTGAAACACAAACAAATATAGACAAGCGTGAAATGGATGGAATAGTAAAAGCAATGACAACTGTCAAGGAAGAACTTACCAATAACGTGGCAAAACTCACACAACTTTATAAAGACATAACAAGAGAAAAACAAAAGTTAGAACAAGCTAAGACTGATAATGATGAATTCCAGATAAAAAGAATTAGCGATCGCATCAAAGACCTTGAAGATGAGAGAGGTGCAAGAATGGATGTCATTAATGAAAACAGAGAAGCTTTTCGTAACCAAGTAAGCTGGATAAAAGAGACAATAAACAAAATGTTAAACGAGGATACAACACTTGGTGAGAGGAGCAAGGTATTACTATTGTTAGTATTTTGACTGCGTTTGGTATGATTCTTGGGGTACTAATTAATTATATTATCCCCACATCAAGTGCTGCGCCAACTCCAACTCCAAAATCTGATCCATCAAGTGTCAAAGATTGGATAAAAAAACAACTATTTAATCTTGGTAAACTTCTTGCCAACCTAGCTGGTATTGGCTTTGCTTGTGTTTGTTTCCGGGTTGTTGTATGTGGCAGCCAAAGAGTGGTTTAGTAAATCTCGTAAATAAGTAATGCAGCAAGACCTATTACTATAGTACCAACAATTATAGTTGTTTTGTTATCTTCGTGTTCAATCGCTATTTTTTGTATTTCTGGTGGGTTATGTTCCACAGTTTTATGTATTGATTTATCAAAATCAGAATGTTCCGGTAAAAAATTCTTTGTTGTGGAGCTTTGAAAAGGTTGAATATTTTTTGGTGGCACTGGTTTTACATTTACATCATTATTCAATCCTAATGCTTGTGCATCGGTTGCTATTACAATTTCATTATTGTAGTCTTGTATTGTTCCGATTCTTAATTCCATGTCGCTCGGAGACATGTACAATCCACTTCCATAGACAAAATTAACTTTACTTCTTGCATATTTTAGGGTGGTTTCATATCTTGAAATTTGACTGGGCAAGTCGATGGGGCTATTTATTGCGTCCTCTACATTTGCTAAAAATTGTTTCTGTGCATCAAATCTGTTCCAGTTCCAAGTATATCTGTTCTTGTTTGTGATTGTGAACCAAGAATTGCCCAGCAGTATGTTCTTATGCTGTCATTGATTCTTTCTACTCCAGCTTTTGTAAATCCAAATGAACAATCTAGTATAAAAGAACAACCAACTATTGTCAGCCTCAGATCCTTGTGCAATGTAATCAATGTGGTATGTTTTATCACTCTCATAGACTGTAAAACTCATCGTTTTGTTGTCGTATACAGTATTTACCAAAGGATGATAACCAATATTTGTCCAGTAATTATAAATTGTTCCTAGACCATTATTATAGCTTTGTTTCTGTCTCCAGTCTGAATATAAATCAACGTTAAACTCCATGCATATTCTCTCGTATGCGTTTCGGTTATATGTGTTACTAAATGCATTCCAATTTGAGTCTTGCGGCATTGCTACACTCATCTCAAATAATATTCTCCTAACTTGGTAGTAGACATGAAATCGAAATAACGAACCAACCAAAGTATCAGCTTTTAGATGATTGTTGAAATCCCACATCCAGTTGTCGCACACCAAATAGCAAAGTTTACCTGATTCTGCCAAAATAACATCCAATCTGTTCCCAGCGTTGAACTACAGCATCTGATTTGACGTGAGGGAGTTTGTATTTTTCAAAGACATTGGGAAATGATGCTTTAAAGTCTTTACCGTCTGATGTTATGACTATGTTTTGATTTATTATATCTATCACTTTCTTGCTAAAAGTATTTGAATAGTGAGCATCCGGGTTATATTTGAATTCTTTAGAAATCATTTTTATTTGTGTTTTTATATATATATATTAAAAAAAATATTTCATACAATTTCAAACATAGACAACTCTATTAATTTACAACAGTATATCGATAATAGAGATGGAACTAGGCGCGTTGGATTAAAAAGTTTTATATACACTATTGGTTGGTTTAATATTAATCATGAAACCATAAAGATACGAAACCCAGATAAAACAGAACGTTTACCAGATGGACTCTATAACTTTAAAGACTTAATAAGAGTTTTTAAAATTCTAAATGAAAAGATTACCCTGAACATTATTGTCCACAGTGCTGAAGCCTTTTTAGATACACCAATAGAGACACGAATGTCAAGCGGTCTTTCAAAAATGCTGGGATTCGAGGACAGAAAATGGTTAAAAGGTAATCATTTCGGAGATTACCCAATTGATTTAGCTCCTTATAAACAGCTATATGTTCATCTGAAACAAGTTAATACGAGTAGTAATTATTTCAATGGTGCACCAAGCACTATTATAGGTGTTGTACCTGTAGTAAATAAGCAGTTTGGAGATATAGTATATACAAGTTTTTATCCTGAATATCACTGTCTTACAAATGATGCAATTACTGAATTAAAAATAGAAGTCAGAGATGAGTATGGCAACAAGATAGATAATCACGGTTTGCCTATGAGTTGTGTTTTAGAAATTATTTAAAAAATATATTTTTATAAAAAAAACAATGAGTATATTTGGACCACCAAGCCCTAAACAAAAAACAGGAGACTTGGAAGCTTTGATAGATATTGTTTCAGATTTACATAGGCGAGTTTTGCCTTTTGTTGACAAGTTTAATCATTTGAGAGATAGAGTTGATAATCTTAAATATGGGATTATAACAATATTTGCGGAGGCTAAGGGCCCACTTGTGTTGAATAGAATACTCTCATTTGGTAATGGTGGGGCAGATTCAAATGTGGGGCATGTAATGACACGCCGTGGACGGATTATGGGAAAAGGTTTAGCATGTGAACGATTAGTTGGTGACGTAACTGTAATAGTTTCTGTCAATGGTGTTGAACAACCAAATTATAGTATAACGCTTCACATCATCCCACGCAATCATGATAACTTTGATAAACCTTTAGAAATTGGTGCTGGTTCTGTTGTTAACTTTGTATGCAAGGTTGCTAACGCTACCGCTGTAAATACGATGGCATCATTATTAATTGAATTAATTTAATTTTTTATTTATTAATAAAAAATGAAGCAACCAACAGCACCAAGTATATATCCTGAGTTGCCAGTAGAAGACGGACAAAATTATAGATTACAAAAGATTTCAGCAATTGAAAAAAAGTTAATTACAGAACGAGATATACGTCAGTCACTTTATAAAAAATATAAACGTGGTATTAATATTACAGATGGAATTGACACTACCTTGATATCTGCAGGTGTTATTATGGCTGGGATTGGATTTGTTGTTCCAGTTTTGTTACCTTTAGAAATAGCAGCAATAGTATGTGGAGCTACAGGTGTTTGTATTAATTTTTTTATCAGACGCAAGCTTAATGCAAAAGCTCAAAAACATCATGAAATAAAAACTTTGGCAGAGGCTAAGTTAAATAGTATAAAGCAGTTAATATCAAAAGCGTTGAGTGATGCACAAATATCTGATCAAGAGTTTAAGATGATTTTAGATGAGTTGGATACATATTATAGTTTAAAACAGGACACCAAACAAAAAAAGGCTAAAAATAAGTGAAGTTCAAAAAAAAGAACTATTGGAGCAGGGAAGAAAGGAAGCAATGGCAACCTTACAAAAAAAGTCTAAAAAGTGTGTGATTTATTGTTTTAGTAGTGTGTTTGAGTATAATCCACCACCTTTGTATTCTAAGTCAGAAAATTGTTAATTGAATGTAATTTTGATAACAAATCGACAAATTTGTTTTGTATTAAAGAAACATTTTATAATTTTGATAACTTATAAAAAAAAATAAACTTGCAATCTTCACTACCCCTATTTTAAAAAAAGTTTTAATAAATCAAGTAAATCACCATGAAGTAAAATCACCATTTCATGGTGATTTACTTATATATATGTATTTTGGGTGTTTCTGGCTCAAACTCGAGCAGGGCGAGAGCTTTGGGCCAGAACACCCAAAATACATATATATCGACTGCAGACAGTGAGTTGTGCATCTAATGAAATAAAATCCCGAAAAGTGCCAAATCAACTCTAACCTTTTTATAGAACATGTATCTCAATGTGAGAGACACATTTATGCAAAAAAGTGATTTTCTGAAAACATGTCGCTTACAGAGTTATTGCGTTGATGGGACGATCTGTTCACATTAACAATAAATATACAATATTCAAAATGACATGTCATTACCTCCCTTTATGGATTTATGGCGTGTTATATCGGACCGACAGCGGCCCGATATATGGTATCAATTGATACAAACTACGTCGGCCTGACGTTGGCCCGAGATATATTAATAGACATAAGAATAAATGTGCTATATTCATTCAGATTCTGAATGCATTGAACAATCAATTTAGCATGCCATACAAACAAAAAATAAAAAAATTGGAAAATATTGAATTAATCGGCTCTACATCGGCCCGAAGTCGACATATCCAATATTTAGCCGACATCTGACCGATCTCTTTCCAGCAAATCATAAGAATAACACACAAACCCATCTTTTCAGCAAATCATAAAAAGAACACACAAACACAGTCAGCAAGCCTATATCGGACCAATGTTGGACCGATATGTTTCCTATATACAGATAACGGATAGATAACGGATAGACATCGGGCCGATCTGCCGACATTCTGACCAATTACCGATATCTATCCGATATGGCCATGCTGGCTGGGTCCTTACTCATAGTAATCAAAAGTTCTCCTTACATATTACATCTACACCTGATAATTATTGCTTATCCTTACTCATGAAAATAAATATTTCTCCATAAAATATAAGACTTACCAGCAAAGAAATCAGGATTTGTTGTAAGGGTCTATACATCCACCACTGTCGCCTCCTAAATGTAGGAGTAGCAAGGACAAACATGAGTCATCGAAAATGTCGGAAAAACCATTACACAAACATCTACTTTCGTTTTCAAGTGTGGGTTTGTTAACACTAAATCCAATATCTACCCAGAGTTGTCGTTCCTTGCATAAACATACATCAATGTAATGGCCTCTGGGAGAGATTGCACTAAATCATGAGATTTTAAAAAAATAAATAGAATTAAAGCTCGCAAAGAACATTTTAAACGAGAACGCGAATTAATTTTCGCAATTATTTTTTTTAAAGCGCAAATTAAAATTATTTTATGCAAAAAATACATAGGTATAGAAATGGGGTTCAAGAGAGATTATGCTATATTAAATATACCGGCAAGTCAGTCTGTCAGGGTTCTATTAGTAGTAAAATCACGAGCCTTTATCCTTGGGTGGGTTATGTTACTAACCTTTTATTTATATGCATGTTATACATACATTTTGCACCATATTATCTCCTTTTCATAGTGTTTAAGATTAAAAGGATTATCTCCCTTGCGTCATATATAAATGTGCATTAAGAAGTGGTCGCATCTTATCTCTTAGTAATTCCAAAATATGTATAAATATGGCTAGTAATGATACTAAATGTATAATATTTGATAACAAGATCAGATAAATTTATGGCCAATGGCTATTTTCTTAATCAAATTACATGTTTAACGACTTGTTTAAACGCAATATTTGAACGGTAATTTAACATTAACAGTTGATACAACTCTCTATCATTTCATAATCTTGTTCATAATCTTACTGATTAGTAATTTATGTGCAGACATGTATGTAAAGAGCAATAATTCAAATGTAATTTAGGCAACTACTACTCTCGACAATGTACGGATAAGTTAGAATTTGCCACAGTTTATATTTCGGTTCTAATCAAACAATCGGTGGTCATGTTATTATTAAGTAACCTTATAAGGCTGTTAAGTTATTTGGGATACACTCCAAATATGAGGCGAATTTATAATCATAGTCTAAATAAGACTGTTTCCTGTTTTATCAAGTACATTGTTATTGCGGATAGGTCGCACTTTCGTAATTAATGAGATGTATGTCTACTTCACATTGGAATACAACTCCCTCCGGAGTCTCCCTAGACATCTCATTTACACGTAAGATCGAACTTCCGATACGTATTATACATATATGTACATAGTGTTACCTTGTTATTTATAATGAAATATAAAACAAACATTTAAGGAGGAATCTGGTCGTTAAATTCAGTTCAGTTAAGTTAAATATAATAAAATTTGATTTCTTCATTGATATTAAATAATGATATTAAAGGTGAATGGCCACCCTTTTTGTAGTATTAACAATTAATAAATTTAACTCTTAAACATCATATGAACATTTCTTGATAGTCCCGGAGAGAAACATATATTTAAAACCGCTACTAAGTTGTATGTAAAATAAATATTATTTGTATGACGTAGATACTACTTTTACCACTGCGTGACTGCATGGGGAAAGTAAGTTAGTCTGAATTGCATAGCTGCACAACTATTGCCAGATATCTGATCAAAACATTTACCTGTGGATTAATTTACCTGTTCAAAGTTTTCTACGTCGTCAAATAAAATCTTATTCTCGCTTTTAACAGATATTGCAATGTGTGAATTGTAAATAACTCATGTTGTGTATCGATATCGATTAAATCAACATAAACGTGTTCATGAAACAAAAGCCGGAGAACTTTAAACTTTGAATCTTGTCAATTCTCTTATCCCTCTTTGATTATAGATTTATTCCCCATCATTTTGTCATCGTCTATTTAATAGTAGATATAATAGACTTAGGTCGAAATAACTGAGGCCACCTTTTAAGGAGGCTCGTGCATAATTACATTTAAGGAGGCTCGTGCATAACTGCATTTAAGGAGGTGTTAGCGCATTTGAATTTAAGAGAGCTTGATAATATTATGGTTATAGTAAATTGAAGTACTTGACAATTTTGTATTTTGATCGTTACTGTGAAACGATGGTCATTAGTTATCGAGTCTTTGGCTTTCAATGGTGATGAGATTATTTAACCTGTATCATATTCGATCAGGATATAGATAGTCAGTAATTCTATGTGCCTATGGCTTTGAAGTGTGATTCACATTAGTAATTTAGGTCACTTACACACATTAAGGTTTAATGACCGTATATATGATAATTCGCATGTCCGCTTGAGATGAGAGGAGTCTTACTTTCGAGAGTTAAAGGGGTTGTTGCACTATTCTGGAACTAGCTTCATTTAAAAGGGCTTTAAAAACCATGGAAAAAGCTGAAAGAATTATCAAAATATTATTACAAATACAGGAGATATGATCCTTTAAAAATTTGCAAAAATTCTCAACGGAGGCAGACATCTTGGATTGATGACGTCATCGCGCCTTTTTACCATTTATTGCATATTGATACATATCATTTAAAACAAAGACTATCACTGTAAATACATGTAAATAGTAAAAAGAGCATATACAGTATCAATATTTTACTTTGTATTTATAATTTAATACATTTATTTGCTTTAAACACTATTTATTAACTATTTTCCATATATGGAAAATGCGCGATGACGTCATCATTCAAAGATGGCTGCCTACATTGAAGTCTTTTTGCACATTTTCAAAAGGTCATATCTCCTATATTTTTTAAGATATTTTGATAATATTTTCAGCTTTTTACATGGTGTTTAAAACCCTTTTAAATGAAGCTAGTTCCAGAATAGTGCAACAACCCCTTTAATACTATTATTTCTAAAGGGTTTAATTTATGGCGGAGTCGCCAGGTCTCAAGGTATTCTATATCGTCCTCTCTTCTCCAGCGTACTGGTTTATCGAGTGACGCGTATTTTGGAACCAGATTGGGGCACTCGTGAAGTATCGATCCGCCTATGGGCAGTAAATTGTGGTTATAATTAGTCTGTTGGCTGGACTCATTTTATCTATCCGTTGTACGAGATATTACGATCTAAAGAATATGTTTTTAAACAACGAATAATTGACTGTTTTAAGCAAGAGTGGTATGGGTCAATTGATAGCAGTGCTGTTCTTGAAAACTATAAATATTTTAAATCTGATTTTTCATATAAACACTATCTAAATGTTTTACCTAGCAATTTGAGATTCTTTGTTTCTAGAATAAGATTATCTGCACATTCTCTTAACATACAAACTGAACGGTATGCAAGAAATCGCATACCGAGAAATGAAAGATATTGTTTATGGTGTAACTCACAAGATCTGGAAGACGAATACCATTTTATATGTGCGTGTCAATGTTACAATGAACTAAGAAACAAATATATTAAAAGATATTACAACCAGAGGCCATCTACGTTCAAATATATAGAATTGATGAAAACTTCAAACAATGATATATTACTAAATTTAGCGAGGTATATAAAATGTGCTTTAAATGTTAGACTTTCTATTTTGAATGCTTAGTATAAATATAATATTGTTCATCCTCTAACTATGATGATGATGTAAACTATACTGACAGTTGATTTATATACTCTGTTTACGTGACTTTGTTATATTCGTATATTGTATATATGTTCTGAATGACGATGTACTTTGTACAAGTCTAAATAAAATATCTGTTCTGTTCTGTTCTGTTCTAAAGAATATGGGCTCGATTCTTATTGAGTGCTACAAGCTGTTATCGCATATATCGTGGGTTTATAAACAACTGAAGAGCATTGCCATTCATTCATCCTGTAATATGTGCACGTCATACACATATACATATATGAGGGTGTATATAATATTTATTTGTCACATATGTGACTGGTGTCAGACTGGTATTTTTTATCGGGTATGATACAAATTTATCCGTGTTTTACTCTCCCTCTGATGAGGGGAGAGATGTTTATTTATTCGACACCAGTGTGCGCGTGAGAGTGCAACGCACGCGCTCTCATTTTTATTTCACAACACTAGAAAGCCACAAAGAAGGTACTCAATGACATGGCAGAAGCCAGAGCAAAAAGAGAATAAATCATTGAGGGCACGACAAGACAAGATTGCAGACAAACATCAAACGTCACCGTCCTTTTGGGCTTTAGGTAGACGTTATCTTAGGGTCCACAGCCTGTCGGGTCATCGCACAATTAAAGAGAAAAGCATAGTGGCGAACTGTAAATTGGTCCACCACCATATTATTACAATAAATGCATACCTTACATTTAGATTATGTGTACATGTTATGTATGTTGGTATATGTAATATATAATTACTTTATGACACTGTCACGTTCAGTATTATATCTATTTTGAGTACGTGTTGAAATATCAATTATATGCTCACGAGTCTTATCAGAATTAAAATGCATGAACTATTAGAAAAAAGTGTAAGGTCCACGGCAGCATGACCTCGACCCGATAAACACCTACTGACGAGGATAATGAAACAAATTATATTCTATAATACAGTCCTGACTCTATAATTTTGCGTTGTATTGGTTCAGTTCAAACCAATAAGCAAACACTGAAACGGTGCATAGCGCGGCCCATTACGTGGTCCGAGTATTAACTATCATACCCCATCCAACCCATTCTTAAAGAAGCAAAAAGGGATTGGCTGGGGTATGAAAACAAACATAATTTTGACTTAAAAGGTCAGCATATTGTAAAATTAAAACATTTAATAGCTAATTTTTTAACAGAATATCGCATTTCTGCAGTAAAAGTATTTTTAAACGTGTTTAGGTGTCGAAATATCCGTTTTAAAATCCTGCTTACATAAGCTGTCCCATCTCAATGAAATTAATGCGAGGCCACGTAATGGCGGTGGTTAGCAATCTATAATGAAGACACTTATTGGTGAAATAGATGAAGAAAAATATACTTCAAAATATTGTAGTACCAACACGAGAAAAATACACTCTTTTTCAAGAGGTCAATATTGTTGCTGGTGTTTGTTGAACTTTTTACAGACGTAACAAACTGGGTGATCAACATCATTGGTGTCTTCTTGAAAAGTACTGCACCAGCACCAATATCGCTTGCAACAAAAACTAACTTTAAATTCAAAGTCACATTTGGTGCTGAAAGCGCTGATGTATTAATAAGTATGGCTTTTAATTTGTCAAATGGTTTTTGGTATTTTTCAGTCCAAATAAATGTATTTCATTTACTCAATAAGTTTGTCAAAGTTTCATTCGAATCAGCCATTTTGACTGAAGAAGTATGACAACATTTTCTAAAATAATCAGACATACCGAGAAAGCGCATCAGTTGCTTTTTAAAGGAAATTCAGAAATAGCATTGACCTTAGCTTCAATAGATTTCACCCGACGCTCTCCCACTTTATATCCTAAAAATGTGACGATAGCACGACAACTCACTTTTCTTAAAGAATGATGGTTAAATCTTCTTCTGGTTTGCAAATTGTCTTCCTCATTATTGTTAATCTATCTCTGCTAAATTCAACATTCCCTTTCGTTTTGGAATGAATAACATAACTTTGCTCATTATCAGATTGTCTGACATAGACTCAAAACACTCAGGAATATATAAAAACATATTTAAATCACGGTCATGTTCAATTCATGTCCCTTGGATCAAAAATAATAACATGTTTGCAAAGTCAAATACAGGAACTAAATTACAAAGTTGTATTATTTAAGCGCAATAATGCCATTGGTGTCAGAGCGGTAAGAGAGTAGTTCCGGGTCGTAGGATGTTAACATAGTTCCATTGAAATAAATCCAATGTTTGCAATTTGCATGTGTTTCTCTCAAGATTAATTTTCATTTCAGAGTTAAAATTTAACCTGATGTTAAAGTGTTATCAAGAATAGCAAGTATTTTACTGTGTTTGTCAGGACTACGTTGTCGGAGAGTTGAGCACAGAGGAAAGGTAGACATGCGCCTTTGACACATGTTTATTTCAATGTATGCATACTTTGAATGTTGAAATGAAGAAAACAATTTATACAAAAAAATAAATGTATTTTTCTTCTCTCTTTATGATTTATTCGCGGGTTTCGAACCCATGTTCACGATAATGCCTCTGCGCTAGGCTACAGGCACGTCTTCTAATTATTCCCATGTTCACGCCTTTATGCAGGTATAATACAAAGGGATGCTACTCTAAAGATGTAAGGAAAACAACTCAAAAACGTTTTACTTACGTTCGACTATATGTAAATATTGCAAACCGCCAAAAGGTCGGGCACAGAAGCAATAAATCTACATATCAGAGTAAAACCAAATCAAGTATCCTTTCGGTATACCAATGTGGTCAGAATTGCCTTTGACGCAGAACCCGCAGATAACGGACTCGTCCATCAGCCTCTTCGTCTTTCGGGACTCTCATGCTTCGAAAGCAATCATTCAGGCCCGATAAGTAGAATATCGCTTAAGCCGGTGCTAGGAGGCGTGAAATGTGTTGCACTCCACATTACCTCTCATGAACAGACTCAATAAAACCGAGTCTGCTACTTTTGTCCCTTGTTTGTGTTTGTTACTTCCAAGGGATCCACTTTTCAGTATTTGAACAGACTCTCTAATGACGAAAAGTAAAATGTGTATGCCCTCATCCCAGTCTTTATGACAGTCAAAATAATAGGACCTTATCGTTTTTTTTCAATGTCTGGTGAAATCTTTCTAGAGCACTTTGACTCTCAGGATAATAAGCCGAAGACTTAAACTGTTGAATTCCTAATGCATGCATGACCTGTTGAAATATACCAGACATGAAATTTAACCCTTGATCACACTGAACATATTTTGGAAGGCCAACTAACGTGAAAAACTTGAGCAGACACTTCACAATATAATTTGTCTTAATATTCATAAGTGGAATCTTTCCAGGAAATCTTGTTGACGCGCACATACTTGTCAACAGATATTGGTTACCAGACTTGGTGTTAGACCTCAGTCATCAAGTATTCTACTGAAAGGATCGTCAAATGCTGGAATACGTTGAAGATGGGCTTTAGAAATATTTTGGTTGAGTTTCCCTACCTTTTGACATGTATGGCAAGACCTACAGTATTGTGAAACATCCTTTTTGATTGTTGGCTAATATAAATGACACACAGTCTTGTGATATGTTTTATTAATGCCTAAGTGACCAGATATTAATTCTATAATTCACAGTCCATTCATCATCAGGGAGACATCAGGTGGGCGCATTTGCTCATCAGGATCCACTGTTTAGTAAAGAAATAAACAAAGATTTGGGAAAGCTTCATCTTCACTAACAGCCCTGTCAAATAAACAAGGAATTTCAGGATCTCTATGCTGTTCACGTATTAGTTGTGATCTTGATAGTTTGTCATGATCTTTGTGATTCAATCTAATAGAAGGACAATTATCAGAAAGGTGAATATTATTTTTCACAGTAGTCCGTCTGGGATTCAGATGAGCTAATATCCAGAGGTGTGTTAACCCCTTTATTATAGATTGACCAATAAAAGTATTACAAAAAGCAACTAGAACCATTTTTAATCCCCAGTGGCCTACTTTGCCACTGACCGTTCCAAGGCGGTAGCCGCATTGTCAACCCTTTGTGTGTTTGTGATGTCGTTTGCATTTATTATTGCTTTTGCCTTCTTGTTTGTCTGTTTGCGTGTTTGTTTCTGTGTTTTGTGGTTTACTGTCCTTCTTGAATGCTACTTTCCCTGTCCGATCTTTTTATATTTCTTTTCAGAACAAAGAAATATAAAAAGATCAGACAGGGAAAGTTGAATTCAAGGAGGACAGTCTACCACAAAACACAGAAACAAACACCCTAACAGACAAACAAAAAAGCAAAAGTAATAATAAATACAAACGACACCACAAACACAAAAGGGTTGAAAATAGGGCTACAGCCTTGGAACGGTCAGTGACAAAGTGCAAAGTAGGTTACTGGGGTTTAAGCCGGTTATAGGGTGTACCAAACCTCACAATTACCCTACTGTCATCCCATTAAAACAGGACAGTGTAAATAAAGAATTCCCCGCCATGATATAATATCTTAACAAACAAGGCAGCATCAATAGGCAATATAAGTAAAACACAAATATGCTCGTGTAAATATAATACAAAAAAAATAGCATAGAAAGCCACAATGAAGGTATTCAATGACCTTGCAGAAGTCCGAGCAACAAGAGAATAAACTATTAAGGGCACGACAAGAAAGATCATAGACAAACATCAAACGCCACCGTCCCAATGGGCTTTAGGTAGGCGTCATCGTAGGATCCACAGCCTGTCCGGTCATTGTACAATTAAAAAGGAAAGCATAGTGGCGAACTGTAAAAGGGTCCACCACCAAACATGCAGTACGTTGCAAAATGATAGGGTCATGACCTATTTTGATAAACTTTTTAGCAAGTTTAACAAAGATAGTATGAAAGTGATCATGACCAAGAATCTTACGAAGTTTATAAATCACATCAGCATAGAAGTCAGGTTGCGATAGTCCTTGTCACAGAAGAAAAAAACTTTTATATTGGAAAGAAGATCAAGGTTACGATAATAAAATTTTGCAAAGGTTATACGAAGTTTATGGTAACGGTAAGCCTGATTGAGTAGCTTTTTAGTTATACAAAGATTACGAATATTAAAGTCCTCAACTCGAGTACAAGCTCTAGAAAAACGAATAAGTTGGGACACATACACCACATAAGAAGTTGCTCGGGGAACATCCCCATCCAAGTGGGGATAATTAACAATGTCAAAATTAATTTCATCTCTCTTGTCATAGATTTTGCTAATTATTTCACCATTTTCAATCGAGAGATCTAAATCGAGAAAAGAAGGATTATTATCAGATATATTAGCTTTGTTAAGCTGAAGTTCTTTAGGATACATATTATGAACCATAGTTGGAATGAAAGGATTGTCAATGTTCAATATGTCATCCAGATACCGAGAGGTGTCATTAAAGGCTTCAATAACAGCTGCGTGGGTATCTGGTGAAAGACTCAACATGAAAAGACTATTATCAATGGCTCATTTTGCCATAGTGGCTCATTTTGCCATAGCTTTTATAACTGCACAGACCGGATACAAGAATCAGGAATTTTCTCTTCAACGGAATCAGTGGATTGATCCAAAGAAGATTCAATTAAAATAAGTTGCATTAATTTATCATGATCTTGCTCAGTTTTCGTGGATGTACACCTGTAGGATGCTAACGTGTCCGCGGACATATTGGAACACACATAAGTGTCTAATATGTCCGCATTGGGTCAACAAGTGCGCGTCAAATTAAGGGAGCGTCTCAAACAAAGTTCCTAATTTTTTAATCTTTGATATCGATTTATTAGTTCACGTCTCTGATTTTATCAATGAATTATATTTAGAATTATATATTTATCGTTTTTCATTTGTTCATTTTATTCTAATTTCAGTCATTTTTCAGGTCTTCTTTCTTCATCTTTATTAAAGGTCAATTGATTAATTAAATCCTTATTTGTTACATCAATGTTTTATATAAAAATGTAGCATAGAAATCGAACAGGAAAAGTAGCATTCAAGGACGACAGTGAACCATAAACACACACAGAAAGAAAGAACAAAGGCAAGATAAGACATCACAAACACAAAATAGTTACTAATAGGGCTACCGCCTTGGATCGGTCAGTGGCTGGGATTTAAACCAGGTTCTAGGGTGCACCAAACCTCAGTCTTACCCTGTGTCATCCCAGGATAGGGGACAGTGTAAATAAAGGTATCAACGCCAGGTTATAATCTCTAACTAACAAGGCAGCATTAATAGGCAATATAAGTAAAATACATAAATGATCATGTATATATAATATAAAAAACAAAAGCCTAAATATCCACAAAGTAAGTACTCAGTGACTTGGCAGAGACTAGAGCAACAAGAGCATAACCCGTTAAGGGTACGACAAGACAAGATTAAAGACAAACATCAAACGCTACCGTCCTATAAGGAGTTAAGTAGACGTCAGCATAGGGTCCACTATCTGTCCGGTCATCGCACAGTCAAAGCATAGTGGCGAACTGAAAATGGGTCAACGCCTAAACATTCAGTACGTTGTATGTATTTCGTCATTATTTCTTATCCATGAAAAAGGTAAACCTTTATGATTAGAAGACCTGAATATTGTTTGAGACGCCCCCTAAATTTGCCGCGGACATGTTGGCCCGATGCGGAAATATTTGACACTTACGTGTGGTCCAATATGTCCAGGGATATATTGGCACGTGAAGGACATATTGACACCCTACATACATATACTAAGTTTGGTTAAATCCGCTCAGAAAAGAGGATATGGTAACGGACTGAAGGACAGACGGATAAACGGAGATGTTAACAACATCACCTAACGCTTTTAAAAAAGGCGTGGGAAAACAAATATAACATGGCCATAGATGAATCTGCAATGGATAAATAGCTGTCACACGAATTACTTCGGCGATATCTACAAATGACGTTCGCGTTTCAATGCATTGCGATTTATTACCACTAAATTTAAAATAGCTAGCCCTAACGCGTGACTATAGAAAGAAATAATTTCTCCGTAACTTTTATTTTGTTCAGTGTATGTTCTTTTGGTGTTTATGGCTCATTACGTCTCCCCGCCCACTATGCACTATAGTTCGTGTCCGCTCCATATCTCTTGAACCGTTTGGTGGATTTTGAAATAACTTGGCACAAATGTTCACCATATCGAGACGACGTGCATAGCGCAACTTTCAGCCAGGTTGGTTCATATGCATTACACTGAGAGTTTGGGGGAGACATAGGTTTTTGTTACAAAAACAACCCAGTCTAGTTTTTTTGATGTTTTTAAATTATTACAGAAATAATTTATTTGAACAAATTGTAAGCAACCAAAAAAATACTACTGTACTTCATTTAAAATCAGAAGTATGGTATTAGCTGGCTCAATAGCCGAATGGTAATGCCAAGTGATGAGACTGTCAATCCCATATTGAGCTATTGAATTGGGTTTTAAGGCGCAAACCATTTGTTTTAATGAAAGTTGTTTTTTATTTTGCTATATCGCACGACGTTGCATTTTATTTGAAATACTTTTTATGGTGTTTTACGTCATTTTCAACACATGTAAGGTAATATATGACAGTCGAATTTTGATTATTATTATTTTTTTATTTTTTTTAATACTGTATCTGATTTGAAATACATGACGCTGCATCTGATTTGAAATACAAATGATGCTGCATCTGATTTGAAATACATGATGCTGCATCTGATTTGAAATGCATGATGCTGCATCTGATTTGAAATGCATGATGCTGCATCTGATTTGAAATACATGACTCTGCATCTGATTTGAAATACATGACGCTGCATCTGATTTGAAATACATGACGCTGCATCTGATTTGAAATGCATAATGCTGCATCTGATTTGAAATACATGATGCTGCATCTGATTTGAAATGCATGATGATGCATCTGATTTGAAATACATGACGCTGCATCTGATTTGAAATACATGACGCTGCATCTGATTTGAAATACATGATGCTGCATCTGATGTGAAATACATGTTAATCCTTTAATCAATAGGTCAAGCAACGAAATTCCTGATGAACTTAAGTCTGCAAATGGCAAATCTTTGTTCAAGAAAAAGTGTAGAGCTGATTTTAATAACTGTAGACCTGTCAGTATTGTATCTATTGTAACTAAATTATGGAAAGCTATTGTTTATAATAATCGAATTATAAAAAAATACAAATTGAATATCGCAAGACTACATACAGGGTTTCCACTACACTACATTTTAAACCTAAAAGTGTGCTCTTTTATGAAAAAATATATTTATAGAATGCAGTTGTAAAAGAAAAGAAATATATGTGCTGACAACCATCTCTATGCAAAACACGATTACACAAAAAGGAAATCATATAAATATGTATACAGTAATAATATAAGCTACGCAGTCAGAAGCTCAACATTATGAATAAAGGCCCAGTCACACCAACCACGAATGTCTCCCCGAACCCACTACGGTTGTCCCCCACACGGATGCCCCCGGATGGGCATTTCTCAAAAATACTACGAACTACTACGAATACATTACGGTTTGAGTACCGTTGAGTACGGTAACAGTAAGGAGCAGCAAGGTTGGCACAGGAAACACCGCGGTTGACATACGGTTCCACTACGGTTCAAGTAAGGACTACTACGGACAACTACGAACTAGTACGGACTAGTATGGAGTGTCACGAGCGTGTCACGATTCCCCACGGGGTCCGCAATCGCGCAATAAAAAGGCCTGCATTTCAGCAATTCGGCCTTATTCGCGATGAAACCGTACTAGATAGTAATAGGCCGTACAAGTTCGTGTACAGATCGTACTAAACCATGCTCCAACCGTGAGATAACCTTAATGAAACCCTAGTACTCTCGTAGAAGGTCGTAGTAGGTCGTGGTAGGCCGTAGTAAGCCGTGGTCATTCCCGGTATGCCGGTGTCACTCCCGGTATGCCGGGAATGTTCTACGAATCACTACGAATCGCTGCGAACCCACTAAGGACGCTCTACGGATGGAAAAATCGTGGTGCTGACCCCGAGAGTTTTGGACATAGTCCAAAACTCTCGGGGTGGGTCCACGGATATATACGAACTACTACGAATAACCACGAATAACCCAGGATACACTACGGATTCACTACGAATCCATTCGTAGTGGATTCGTACAGGCATTCGTGGTTGGTGTGACTTGGGCATAACATACGAATTTAGCATGTACGTTCATGCATACAGAGGCATTACGTGCTAACGCCTGCGGCAAAGGATTAAATAGAGATGATATATTAAAATTAAGGGGTTTTAATGTTTGACCATTTGATTGTGTCCCTTTTTTAAACGGGAGGACTCATCAGCATGCATCTGGACGGAAAAAGATAATATTTAAACATTTATTTTCAGAATAAATACAAACCCATGAATATCTAGGCAATTAGCACCTTGTTTTCGACTTACATTTAGGTTATGCAAATTTGTGTTACATGATTAATGATTTGCATTAGGTTTACATATACTTTCAGCAGACGCGTCCAGAAACAAAGGTATTCGTAAAGACTATTCTCCAGGTAGATTGCATTATTGCTGATCAACCTGAATTTGCGACCGATCCCATGTGGATATGGTGATTCTTCATTGCTTGGTCACCGGTCGGGGATGACCTAGCGTTTTTCCTATATCTTACTTCATTTAACAGCTCATTAACCGTTTGCTTACATTACATTCTCAATCATTTAAACTTCGTTCTTACACTCGCTTCCTACATTACATGCTCAGTCATTCTAACGTTCATCTTACAGTGTTGTATCACATTACATTCTCCATCATTCTAACGTCGAACTTAAACTGGCTTCTTACATTCTCCATAATTCTAACTGCATACATACACTGGCTTTTTACATTACATTCTCCATTATTTTTACTTCGTACTTACATTGGCTTCTTACAAATACATTGTCAATCATTCTAACGTTCTATTCTTACCCGATGTACTGAGTTCGTACTTCCGTATTTGTCTTACTATTGTTCTGATGCCTTACTTACGCTTATTGCTATAATATTCCTCACCCACTTTACTGATGCATTAATAATGCTTTCATCTGTGTTCTAGTACCCATTTACTGATTACTTCTGCCGAATTGTTTTCCAACATTGCATTTTTACTTACCAATTACATTGACACAGACTTCTTTATTTTAATATTCTTATTCAATTCAATTCATCTTTATTTATTACTTATAGCTGAACTGATTCTTTCCTATGTTCTGGAACAAAGCTCGAAACAAAAAAATATGAGAGAATTTGTCAAAAGGACTGGAGGAGTGATTTAACGATAAATTCCGTGATTATTGCATGCCGGAAGTGATTGAACAATACCGTCCGTGATTATTGCCATAGCGGAAAAACACTACCATACTTTGATATATGCTATAGCTATTATAAAGAACTATAACTCGAAAACTAGGTCAATCTCACTCAATCAAACTCACACATTTCGGATTTATTGGCGTACAATAACCAATTGACTAGAAACCAGCCTGAGTGTTTCTAGTTCCGCTTATTGATATCAAACTGACAGACATTCAGTTTAAACTTCCACTTGTTAAGGTTATGTTCTTTGTTCACAATTCACAAAGGAAGAACAGAAGCACCAATGAAATACAAAATACTAGTGGCAATTATATTTAAGGAATATATCAATGGATATATTAATATTTTGTTGCCGTGAAACCGATCAAAAACTCACGTGGTTTCGCCACCCTGTAGGTGTACCGTTTTCACAACAATACGTTAATGACGGCCAAAGGATGGACGAGATGAGACATCGCATAGGCTCGACTGCCATTGGCCGGTAGAGCTAACAACTTAATATGCCCGTATTGCAGGACGGGTTAAATCACACACAAAATAATTCCGTTTAAATTTTAATATTCACATTTGTACACATTTATAACAATACATTTTCAATATCTCGCTAATACTGTATATATAATAAACCACAATCAAATGTCAACTAAGGTGTCTTCATTCAAAAAGCTGAACTTATATATGTTATATAGAAAATATGCCATAACGTTTACACGCAGAACAAAAGGGAATTTGACAAGAGCTATTTCCTTTATTGAAGTCCTTTGTTCTGAAATAAATGTGTTATACAAGCTCTAAAGGGTTTACCTTTCACTAAGTAACATCGTGGAATGATTCTAACATTCAAGATGATATTGAAAAGGGGAATATAATTTGTTTGAGATGGAAATGTCATACAGAAAGAAAAAAGCATATTATTTCCAAATCAGTAAGCCATAAGCCCATGTGATCATACACTATATACAAGGAATGCATTTGTTTGATTCATAAGGAAAGTAATACAAGGAATGAGTTCCTGAACATTTAATCGAGTATAAACATATACCTGGCATGTGTCCTCGATGTAATCCACACAAACATGAGCGTGCACGTGTATTTGCTAAATAGACATTTAACACTAATTGCATCTGATGTATGAAAATATATTTCGGTTAATTATGGATGACCTCGCTAATAAGTAATCACAATGCATGTTTTTTTTCATCCACTTTTTCTTTTATTTTAGCATATTCATCATGTTTGTCTTATTTATCCTGTTCATTAGAGTTGCACACCCTCCGGCCTTGGCGATCAAGCCTCTGTGTCTGTTGGCGGAGTTGGTCGTGGATTTTCACGCATGTTTCCAGTCGTTTAGTATGTTGGTCGAGTGGGTGGTAGATTTGCATGCATGTGTGGAGCCGCTTCGTTTGTTTGTGGAGTTGGCGTTGGATTTGCACGCATGAGAGGAGATTCTTCGTATGTTGGTTGAGTTGATGATGGGTTTGTATGGATGTGTGGAGCCGCTCCTTATTTTGGTTAAGTGGATGGTGGATTTGTATGCATGTGCGAAGCCGCTTCGTACGTTGGCGGTGTCGCTGGTTGATTGGCTTGCATGTTGTATGGAGCCGCTTGTTGAGTGGGTGGTGGTTTTGCAGGCATGTGTGGAGCCTGCTCGTATTTTGGAGGAGTTGTTGGTGGAGTTGTTGGTGGATTTGCATGCATGTGGGGAGAAGCTGCTTTACATGCATCTGTCGAGCCGCATTGTATATTAGTGGAGTTGTTGGTGGATTTGCACGCATGTGTGGAGCCGCATTGTATCTTGGCGGAGTTGGTTGTGGATTTGCACGCATGTGTGGAGCTGCTTCGTGTTTTACTGCAGCTGCGATTGCTGGAGCTGCGATCATGCGTGAAACCGTTATGTTAGTTGGTGGAGGTGCATCAGCAATTACTGGCATATGCTGGTTTGATGTGTTGGAGTTGCTACAATGAAACTCGATGACACGGGCATAAAGTGGTTGGGTAGGGCGATAGTTGCCAAACTGCTCGCTCAGATGACCATGTGAATCTAGTCTGTTGAGCCCAAGCCACTAAAATAAATAAGAACATGAACATTTGCTCAACTTTGTTATCAGTGTCTAATGGAGGTTCTAACTGAAGATTTTAAAATACTTTGACGAACATTGTTAATGTATGTAAAATAGAAAAGGTGGAAAAGAATAAGAAACAGTTCCATACTTCATTGACGTGCCACGAATTATATCTTCTCTTTAAAAAGAATGCATTGGCACATTTTGGTATTGCATGTTACCGACAATTAAATTGACAACGAGTATACGCCCTTTTCACGGTAGCACGTACTAATATATGTGTTATGTTTTGTCCTTGTACAGTATCACGTGCTAATATATTGATTGTGTTACGTCCCTGTACGATATCACGTGGTAATGTATGTGTTACGTTACGTCCTTGTTTGGTATCTCGTGCTAATATAGCTGTTATGATACGTCATTGCATGGTAACACGTGCTAATCTATTTGTTATGTTACGTCCTTGTTAGGTATCATTTGCTAATATATGTGTTGTGTTACGTCCTTGTAAGGTGGCAGGTATCACGTGCTTATATATGTGGTATGTTACGTCCGTGTGCTATTTTATGTCATTATACGGTTTCACGTGCTAATCTATTTGTTGTGTTAAGCCATTGCACGGTAACACGCATGCTAATATGTTTGCTATGTTACCTCCTTGTACGGTAGCACGTGCTTATATATTTGTTATTCTACGTCCGTGTGTTATGTTACATTCTTGTACGGTATCACGTGCTAATATATGTGTTATGATACGCCACTGCACGGTAACACGTACGTGCTTATATATTTGCCATGTTACGTCCTTGAACGATGGCACCTGCTTATCTATGTGTTATGTTACGCGATTGCACGGTAACACGTGCTAATATATAATGTTACGTCCGTATGTTATGTTACGTCCTCGTACGGTAACATGTGCTAATATACGTGTTATGTTACGTCCGTGTGTTATGTTACGTCCTTTTACGTAATACGTGTTATTATTAATTAACTACTTAATATCTGCCGTGGTTTGCAGGAAACTGCACGCATCATATGGTAAAACAAGTCCAATATGGAGAGAAACTCGGCCAATATGAGAAAACTCGGCCAATATGAAATTCAAGCAATCTGATTGGATAAGCCAACACGGCCAATATGACCAAGGCTTTGTTTTCTTTAAGGACGCCATTTTGAAGAAAAAAATACAACGTCGCAGCTATGTTCGCCTATGTAATGTTGACAATCAAAATAATTAAGGTTTGATTATTTATAAATTCGGTTATATCGACTTCGCTGAAATATAGCTATTATCACGTTCGTGTGTGATTTCCCCACGCGCCAGCGATCGGTAACAGGGGAAGATTTATTTGAATCAGATACTTGTTATTAAATGTTAAATTGAACAGATACCTTTCGTTTTTTTCTTACCTGTAAATGATATTAAAACATAGGAATAAAGAGAGATATAAAGTAGTTAATTAATAAAAATGTCATTAATTAAGTGTTTTCATATTGGCCCAGTTATTGGTCCTCGGACTGTCTTTGGCCTTGGGCCAGTATGACAGTCCTTGGACCAAGAACTGGGCCAATATGAAAACACTTAATTAATAACATCATAATATATTTGCTATGTGGCGCCATTGTACGGTAACATGTGCTAATCGATTTACTATGGTACGTCCTTGCACGGTAACACGTGCTAATATATTTGGTAAGCTACGTCATTGTACGGTATCACTCGCGAATATATTATTATGTAACGTCCGCGTACGATAACACGTGCTCATACGTGTATTCATATCGTTATCATTAGCATATTGCAAAACACACACCATGGTTTCTTGTTCAGATAAATATATGATAAAGAAAAAGGAAAGAACTATGTTATACAGATACAGATTGTCAATTTAATATTATTATGTATCAAAAAATTCAGAGTTTTCCACTGGCCTAGAAGCAGTCACGTGTGATCAAATATTTTGACCATTCAGCCGTGCAATAGTTAATTTTGTAACCGTGTAATAGTACACTTAACGTGCAATAGTTCATCTGTGTCATTGACGCGCGTTTTTAACGAGAGTGACAACAAAGAGTGACGTGATGTAACCGTACAATATGACACAAATACACTTACTGCTTGTTGGTTGACAACTAACGGTTCTCGTCGAATAAGCCACCTCACGGACTGATAACACGGCGGTGTAGTTAAGCTACCGCCATATGTATAAAACGAACACTCTTGGTTGAAAAACGAGGTCATATCCACTTGGGCTTTTACGTACTCCTCTGTAAAATGATAAGAAGAAAACAAAATATTAAAGACATTCCACCAAGCCGTCTGAACAACTCCACAGCTAATTATAATACATATATGTTATTCAGATATAGTCGTCATGACCGTAGCTACGCTGAGGCACAACCTTTTTGGGGATGTACATACTTTACACTAAGCAACTGAGTATTCAGTATCGAGAAATGATCAATCATTGGGGAAAAACATGTCGTGCTTCGAACTGAAAATACACTTAAACACAGCAAATCGCATGTAGAAAAACAAAGCGGATGAGAGTTGGGACGCGATGTCATGCCTCGGTTAATTTTAGGGCTGGCTACGGGCCTAGTCGTAGTAAGATTGGTTAACCACTGTTAGATTATGGATCACTGACATAGCAATATAAACCACTGTTAGATTATGGATCACTGACATAGCAAAATAAACCACTGTTAGATTATGGATCACTGACATAGCAAAATAAACCACTGTTAAATTTGAAAAAACGGATATGAACTAAATATATATGTTGTAACCCGGTATCATGAATTATCTTGTGCAAGTATACAAATGTTGAAATCACTGGTTACGGTACTTATTTAATGCAGTCTTTTAAAAAGCATAAATGACATTGATAGCCATTAAAAGTAGTATAAAATTACTGGTGTGGTTGTAGTTTAAGGGACTGTGAACTGCTCTGCTCACTTTATGTGCGCTGGTTGTTTAATTTTGTCATGATTTTGTTACTGATCATTCATTGTAATCAATGTACTAAAGTACTTCCCCTCGAGGGCCCTTAATTGGTTAATAAAATATTGCATTTTGTATCCCGGTATCAGACTGAGCGATTGAGTGAACGGTTTAAAGCTGTATACCCTATATCTTAATTGTATTACGCTTTGTAGGGGTGTCTTTATTTGTAATTTCATGTTCACCAGCTCATGGCGAAATCGGGATTAAATTTAACGCAGGACATTATCGAGTAGTTCGCATAGTACCAGTCAACGGGTAGCGTTATAGTTTACATTCAAAAAGTTTGCCTCTCTTGGGACTCGAACACATGGCATTCAAATTAGCAGTCAGCCGTTCTTACCACTGAACTTTAGGGACTTCTTGAGAACATAGTATATTTAATACCATTTATTATGATGCAAAATAACTTATCATATTCAAACGCACGACAAGAGGTATTAGTTAATAGCCCATCATGTCGTACACCCATTTCATATTCTACTGTATGTACACATGTGTAATACAACCGGAACGATGTTGATTGGTCGGCCTAAAATTCATTAAATCTATAATACTAGAAAAATTTGTTAAATGAAACTATTTTATTATACAGACTTGCCAGTCATCCGGAAAGAAGTCATACACTTTTTATACACCAACAACAATAATAAATAACTAAACAATATAAAAAAATGTTTGGAATATTTCAAAGTCTGCGTTTAAGAGATAAAACACGAACTCTTTGATATCAATGGTTGTTTGTGACAAGAAGTGATGACGTCAGATGACGTTTTGGCGCTAAAGGACATGCTTTTTTGACCTTTTTTCGCTAAAGTTTGTCTGACATGGTGACGTTTTTACGTCCAACTTAATCATTTTTTACTGCTCACTCAGGGCTCCGGAAATATGGTTGCCCGACGCCCCGGGCAAGTGGATTTTGGGTGCGGGCAGGTGACCTTCGTAAATCTGGTTGTCCGTCACTTTCCCGATGGATGTTTCATTATTAGATAAAAATCAAGGGAAAATTTGCCTGGACTGTGAAGTTTGCCGATAATTGCGTAGTAGTTAACCACCCGTCGCTTTCGCCGCGAGCAATTACTGATAAGTGTTTTTCTTTTTTTTTTTTTTCTAAGGTTTATAGTCCCTCTACCATATGAGCCCCCGGGAAGAAACCCCCGTTGACTCGGCATTATGTTTGGACTAAAAAGATTTTGATATTAAATTTTGAATTGAGAGACTCCGCCTCAGAGTCGACCAAAGTGTCTGAATTGTCTGCCAAATATATAATCATAGCACTGGCGGTTAATTTAACCTAATTTCGCGCGCTATGATTATGAGTGTGTTTGGTGGTTTTTTAAACTGTTTTTGATTTACTGTGTGTTTTGGTTCGCAACTGCATTACTTGTTATAATTGGTTTGTCCTGGGGTGACGGGCCGTGGGGCGATGTGGGATACGCGTACTGCCCTGCTTGTTGCCTGGCATGGTACCGTATTCTATATTATTACCAGGTGACCATAACCCTCTTTTATGGGGCCAAGGCCCCTGTTTTTTTTTTTTGGGGGCATTGATGTTGTATGCGCGTACTGACAAGGTACCGCATATATTTTTAAATGGTCATTGTTATGGGGTTTATTGGGCAATTCACTTTTTTACTTGAAATTCATGGGCAGCAGTTGCGTATCAAAGGTGTATATTGATGTATTTTGGGTTATTATGCCTCTGGGCACGAGGCTTGATTAGTGTCTGGGCGTGGTCAGTTTGGATCGACTAGGGGGAGGCTAGGAGCCTCACCGGTGGGAGCTTCCCTGGGTGATGTCTTGTAGGTTGAATCTCGAATGCGTTGTTGATGGTTTGATGCTTCTTGAAGATGCCCAGGTGCACTTGTGCCACCCATTTTAGGTTTGTGACAACTTGTGCCCCTGGGCCGTAGACCGCGCTAACGTAGATAGGTTGGCGTTGCAGGTCCGGACTCCCTCTTCAAGACATCTAGGCGCATTATACTGACATATTAGTCAGATTCTAACCTATTATTGATTGACCATACCTTTTGCTGGTTTTTTGGAACATAAAACGGCCTCATTTTTAGATTATTATTTACATTTTGGATTTGGGCATATAGCCTTTATTGGTACATATGCATTTATATATCAGTTTATCATGGTTTTATTTACAGAAACAAGATGGTTTGGTCAATCTCTTATAGGTGTAGATGGTACTTGTTGGTTAAGGTTATGTATACGTACCTATTTGTCTGCCATCTCGTGTTTATAAGAGATTTGTTCCTTTACATATAGTATTTACATACACATATAATTAAATACTTAATGTTAACTGCTATTTTACACTATCTTCTTATCATTGACATGTCTTACTTGATTTCTATTTGGTATTAATATATGATGGTGTATATTATTATTTACACATATTTACACCTATTACTGCATATATCATCACCTGTATACGTATAAGTATCTGTGCCGGTGCTTATATTACTGTATTAATCTTTCCAGACGGGGTTAGTTCCATTATAAATGTTAAGCTAGTATATGAGCCCGTACTCAAACTTACTGACACGGACCCCAAAGACGCCACTCAAAACTGCAGGACCACGGGTGGGCTTGTCGCGGCGCCGTCTGAGTTTTGTTCAAAGAAAATCACTTGTGCCCCTCCGTTATCATTGTACCACAGAAACTATCCATGTGCGGATGGAGCCCAGTATCAGAATCAACCAATGTTTTGCTACCTGCTACGTTTTTATTAATTGAACTCTTTGACCTATCCCCATCTGGTTACCTATGTTTTAGTCTTTTATGTTTACGTTATGTTCTGCTTATCGGTTCCTAGAGTGGGTGCACACCACTTTCGGGGGTTAACCTCCATGCATTACATACTACTTATCATTATTGTTATTATCAGAAATGCATGTCTTTTAGTATTTATATCATTTGGTATATATATATATATATATGTATATATATATATATCCTCTTACTTATTTACACTCTATAACATATTATATACATATTATGTAGTCCTTGCAACACCCCACAGTGTTGTCGCGCCACCCCATCTTTTAAGTCTTCTTCTAGCCTAGACTGGAATACGTTTGCACGCCCCACTGGCTACAGCGAGCATCCACTCGCTGTATTTGTGTCAGTGGAGAGACTCGCCTACTATGTAGGTGTAGTTCCTTCATAGTTTAGGCATTAATTTGGTAGCGCGGCCCCACCGTGCGATGTGTTAGGTCCCATGATAGATCTAGTGTTTACATATCCTATACTTATAATTCATACATCATTTTGTACAATACTGTACTCTAAATTTCTACTTTTCTGAGGTCTTATATATAGTTTTCATTGATTATCAGATTATACCCTGATATAAGATCCACTGCTTCGTCCGCATCGTTAACCTTACCCAGTGCTCAAAGAGCCATGTTCCGGGAGAGTTACACCACAGTCTTTACTGAGTGTCAGGAAGGATGGCAGATGTGGCCATGGACTCATAAACTAACCCTAAAAGTACCATAGGCAGTGACCTTGTTAATAACCCCTCGTCCCACTTTTATGGCCATGTATTTCAGCTGTCATACACACTCTTGCATGATAATGTCTGTTATGTGTATGCCAGCTGTTATCATGTCCACACGTGTATGCGGTTCTCCTGACATACGCACTCTGCATGATAATGTCCGTTATGTGTATGTCATTTGACATACATACCATGGGTCAAGGGGCCATTAACTTACTGTTTATATTACTGTATCTAGATTGGAACTTTTGATAAATTTGAAAACGGATGCCCTCGTTTTCTCCATAACAGACTTTATAGGAAATAATATAGTTTTTTTGTCAATTACTGTTAAACCCAGTTCTAGCAGTTCTGCTTGGAGCTCGCTTCGTTGCTCCTTATAGCGCGGGCAAAGTCGCGTTGGATCAAAGAAGATATGTTCAAACGTTTCTGGCTGCCCACAGTCATTACATTTTCTGTTCTTTAAGTTATCGTATCTCTCTGAACCTATGTGCGTACGTCCTAACCTAAGCCGCGTGTATATAGAGTCTAAGCGTCTATTATCATTGTATTGTTCTATTTTCGTTGGCGTATGAGAATATAGATCAATTCTTTGTGTTTTTATATTTTTCCATCTATTGAACCATTCCTGTTTGATATTACTTTTTATGCTACTATAGACTTCATGTACTCCGGGGTTAAGGGGTATAAGACTTCCTTTTATGGAGCCCTGTTTTGCAATCAGGTCTACTGCTTCGTTGCCCGCTATCCCTACATGGCTTGGGATCCAGGTCATATCAATTATTCTATTATTATTTTTTGCTTTTTTGATGGCATACATAATTTTTACTATTAAATCTTGCCTCGTTTGGGACCTCCCCTTAGCTATTGATTGGAGTGCACTTAGGCTGTCACTTAGGATTACTACTTTTTTATTATCAGTCATGTTTACCCATGTAATCGCAGCATATATTGCTGAAAGTTCCGTTGTATATACAGATAGCATATGGTCTAATTTTATTTTTAACCTATGGATTATTTTGTTGTCCGGACTGTATATTAATACGCCTGATCCAGCTATATTTTTTTCCGGATCTTTGCTACCATCAGTAAATATTTTGATGCAATCGGAATAATTGTTTTCTATATGATTATCGGTTAATTTCTTAGCCTCGTCTATTGGGGTTGTTTTTTTATTTATCAACTCTTGCAGTTCAAAACACGGCTTAATGGTTTCCATATTTACCATTAAAGGGAATACTGGTTCTTGAATTTGTATATCTTGTAATTTATATTTTTTCAATAGGTCTTGCACAGTTTGCGTATATGGCGCGTTTACTCGCGTTTTACCTTTCTTATGCTCAAATATCCCTACCTCAGTAATTAGGTCATTTACCGGTAATTTATCTCCTAACCTATTTGTTCGCGCCCAATATTTAAGCATGTTTTCTTCGCGTATGAGATTCAAGGGTAGTTCCCGCATTCTACTAGAACTGCAATTTGGTTTGATCCATTATACGCCCCTGTAACTATTCGTAACGCTTTGTTTTGAACAACTTGAAGTTTTTTGAGTTTATATTCTGATGCCGATGCGTATGCAATACTACCATAGTTAATTTTGCTAAGTATTAGTGCTTTATATAGTAAGAGTAGGGACTTTTTGTCTGCACCATAGTCTGTACCTGTTAGCATTCTCATTAGGTTTATATCCTTATTACATCTATTAACTACGTATTCTATATGTTTTCCCCATGTTAGGTGCCTATCAAAGTACATACCTAGAAATTTTGCATGTGGCGCGTATTCTAATTGTTTATTACATAGCGCTAGTGTGGGGAAATGTGGCTGTCGATCTGGGTATCCTTCTTTTGATACCAGTAACACTTGTGTTTTGTCTGGGTTTATCGTGAGTCCCCATTTTAATGACCAATCCTCTGTTACTCGTAGCATTTCTTGTCCCATTTTAATAAGTTTAATTGGACTTCTAGACGTCAACCACATTCCCCCATCATCTACAAATTGCGACAGTTGTGCATGGTCCTTAATATTTGTCTTCGTTATATTGAATGATTTGAAATAAATATACAGAATATTATTGGGGATAAGACGCTCCCCTGTGGACAGCCATTTTCGGTCGCAAATGTTTCTGATATATTGCCATTTATTTTTACTTTAATTTTTCTGCCGTCTAGGAAATTTGCCAACCATTTGAGCATTCTACCTTTTATACCTATGTTATATAGTTGCACCAGGGCCCCTTTGTTCCAATATTTGTCAAAAGCATTGCTTAGATCTAAAAATATAGCTAGTAAGTAGTATTTGTTCATTTGTGCTTTCCTACAATCTGATTCGAGTCTTATAAGGTGGTCCTCACATGATCTGTTAGGTCTACATCCGGATTGATATTTAGATATTAGATTTTTTTTTTCCGCATAGTTGACTAATCTTGGTTTAACCATTTTTTGCATGACCTTTGATAATACTGGAGTTAGCGATATTGGTCTATAAGAAGCCGGGAGGTGTTTATCTTTGCCTATTTTCAGTATCGGTATTATAACAGATTCACTCCAGCTTTCTGGGGATATTGCATTTGCCCTGGAATGGTTATATATTTCTATTAGTTTTAATTTTGCATTTTCCGGTAATTGTTTAATCATTTCATAATGTACAATATCTTCACCAGGGGCCGTATTTTTGCAATTTTGTAAAGCTTGTTCTAATTCAAATAGAGTAAAATCTTTATTGTATTCAATTTCTATATGACTATCTTGTGTTTTCATGTTTTTGTCAAGAATGTTTTCCATAGATTCTTTTATTAGCAGGAATTCTTGTTTGTGTTCCTCATTGCTACTTACTTTTTAATAATGTTTTGCTAGCGTAGTAGCTTTTTCCTTATCGTTATATATATATTTAGTTCCTGGTATTAGTGTTGGCATTGTTTTGGATGGTTCCCCCCTAAATCGGTTAACTATATCCCAAATATCTTTAGAGTTAGTTCTATGGTTGATTTTAGAAATGAATTTTTGCCAGCAATTAATTTTTGCCTTTTTAATTGTATCTTTCGTTTCATTTCGTATTAGTTTATAAATTTCATATGCTTCCGGGCCCTTGTTTTTGGCATAATTTTCCCTAGCGTTCTCTCTTTTCTTTATGCTTATTTTGCATTGTTCTGTCCACCATGGGCATATTTTCTTAGTATTTACTGATAAGTGTCATAAAACTGACCTGTTAAAACTGACCTGTGTTGTTTGTTATTGTTTAATCCCTCCCACTTGACAGTTTATCAGAATTTGATTGGCCGAGGAACGCTTGGGGTGCCATTCTTCAATTGAAGACGCGCGGTCTTTAGAAATCGTATACCGTGTGAAATATACCCCCTTAACGAGCCCCTCTATGCAGGAAGTAATTAAGTCACGCGCCAGATTAGTGTGAAATACACATCAGTGTGTAAATCAGTTACTGAGATGGTGTTGTCGCTTTGTATGTCGGTCGGTGTGTCGTAGGTAATATATTCTGTTCAATAATTAAAAATCATGACGCAACACTTGACTTAGTACTGTATCCATATTATCCAATCAAATAACCGATGTATTTTTATCAGCCAATGAAACAACTCCCGTTCACTACCACGTGGTAAAGTGAAACAATGGCGATTTAATCAAACCAATTTGTGAACAAGTATGACAATTAAACGATTATGGCAATTTGACGGCGTTGTTTGATGAGCAAAGAGACTATCGACGCATGTCGCTATCGACGCATGTCGTAATGAATAGGTGTGCATCTGTTTCTATTTCAAAATGCCATGTTTGTTTTGAATGAATCCGAGATCAATGACGGAACGGCGTGTTTTTGTTTTGAACTTGTATCCAAGATGTGCTTCGACCTTGGCTAATTTCGATAATTATTCGAAGAAATGCAATTTGGCATCTCAAAAGATATTAACAGAAAAACAACTACAGTACCAGTCAAATTTAGGCATAAACCGTGCTAATAATTTCCAACACATAAGATTTATCTACATGAATTATATAACGAAAGTGAAAGTAGGAAAAAAGTTCTGTTTGACCTAATGCATCATTCTTTTCATTCTTTTTATCTGCATGGTGTAGTCTATAACATAAGTAAAAGTAGAAACAAGTTTTGTTCGACCTAATGCATCTTTTATTTCTGTTATCTGCCTGCCCTTTTGCACTAGGAGCAAGCATCTTGTATATCTTAATTCCATAGGCATTAGAGTCTACCAATTTGGTACCAGGTTCATCAGTGATGTTATATCCTCGGGGTATCCTCACTGACACCCCACTCCCCCTCTCCCACCGGTGGAGGAAAACACTGATATGTGCACAATGGTCACAACCTATAGCTCCGATCCTTCATAATTTAAGTCATTAATTTTACAATGAAATAATGTAAAAAATTATGACAAAAAAACAGTAAGAGAAAAAGATTTAACTTAGCGTGCGGTCTCGACGTAGCCTTATTTTGGGGCAAGTGACTTTTGAAATTGGGGCAAGTGACATTTTGGGCAGGGCAAGTGGATTTTGAAAATCTACTTGCCCTGGGCAAGTGGATTTTCAAAATATTTCCAGACCCCTGTGCTGTCATGTGATAAAAGTATCTTAAACTCGTCCCCATTCCATATAAGATTTATGAAACACGTTATGATTGTGTGCGCGTTTTTAACTTTAACTCGACAAAGGCTCGTTTAAATAAAACAATGTTTAACTAGTTTTATAAATACTATAAGGAATGAAAACTCGTTCTATATATATACATGCACTGTCTTATACAGATCATTTTTTTCTTTTTTTTCATAAATTCTTTTTATACTTTGTAGACTGTTCATCACTGGCAGACCATCCATCACTGTTGCATTTTGTGAATGTTGCATTTGTATCTAAATGTATGTTTTGTTTCATGAACATGTTTATGTTTATTTAAATCGAAATCAATACACAACAATAGATATTCATAATTCACAAATTGCAATATCTATGAAAGCGATAATAAGATTATATTTTATGACGTAGATAACGTTGAACAGGTAAATTAATCCACAGGTAAATGTATTTATAAATTATCTGGCAATATTTGCGCAGCTATACAGTACAAATCAGATTTTCCTCATTTCCCCGTGCAGTCACACATGGTAAATGTAGTATCTACGCCATGCAAATAATACTTATTTTTACATACAACTTAGTAGCGGTTTTAAATATATGTTTCTCCCTGGGACTATCAAGAAATGTTAATATGATGTTTAAGATTTAAATTTGGCAATTGGTAATACTACAAAAAGGGTGGTCATTCACCTTTAAATGAGACTTACGATAAGCAGAGATGGGTGGTAAGTTTTTTCGCAAGAATTCAGAAAACGTCGTCACCGCGCCACTGGTAGTTGTCTGTAAATCAAATCAGAGTGTCACTTGCGAATTAACGCTACATTATGGTGACTGGTCATGCTACATGCTCAATGAAAACTCTGGAAGAAAATGTTGGAAATGTAGCCTTCTGTATTTGACCTTAGTTGTGTAAGTATTCCTTCTCAATACTTTAAAGGGACACGTACTGCAATCTTGATATTATTTTTTTTAACTTGCGGAATCCCGTTACTTTTTTCTACTAAATTGCATCTTTAGAAATCATTATTAATAATTATTGAACAATTCAAATCAAATTATTTTTACATATTACTAATTGTGGAATATTTGCATCAATAAAATATTAACACCTAAGCTATAATAACGACGAACAAATGATCGGCAATCCAACATTAATAAAAGTGTATGCCAGCATGTGCATAGCCATAGTCAAAATGAAACTGGATTAATAAATATATGTGCTTAGTTTGATGCTTGATAACTACTTTTATCATGCATTGCAGATATGCACTGTTCTGACTAATAAAGGGGTGACCTAATAAATTTAGCTTTATTAGGCACTGAACAAAATGCAAATCAATGCGGAATCCCTCGGCGTTTATTGTACATAACGTTATCCGACGTCATGCACGTAACGTTGTATGACGTCATAAAACAAACAAAAAACAACAACATGGCGGCGTCCTCGATAAGGGGGGCACTCCACAGTTTAATGTACAGTTCTCAATAATCAAACCCATGACAAGCCCTTAGCCTGAATCCTTGAGCAAAAATAAATCACATCATCATTGTGTCATACATTTCTTAGAAGACAATAATATTATACGTGTTTCCATACCAAATAAAAGTATCAAAAAGCATTTTCTGTACAACTTTATTCTCATTTCTTTAAGATTACCCCACCCCTCAAAACATGATAAAAAAGCAATTTTGGCAATATTTCAATTGTCAATAAATAAAAAAAATGGATTTTCCTAAGAATATCAGGGTCATGTCTGCATTCATAATACTCTTGCATATCAGGAAATGCTAAGTTTTACATACCTTCTCCCGCATTTTAAAAAGTTATTCCATGCTGATCTCCCCGCGAGTCAAAATCAGCCATTTCACCTACTTTTTGGAAGTTTTTGCTAGTTGAGCATTTTTCTACTTATAGCCTCCAAAAAAACCAAAGAATGCATATTCCAATACACCAAAATAAACTTCGAAGTACTCAAAACTGAAAACAACATCAAACATGTGCTTCATAGTTATTATAAATGCCATCCATGGACCTAAAACATGCTTAGTTGATTTCTTTCTGTTTTACAATTCTGAGAAATAGGTAATAATAGTAATTCATACAGAAAGTCTGGATAATCTACATGATCAATAGAATATGTCAGTGCCTTTTACTATCAAGTTTATTAGACTCGACACGAAAACAAAGAATTCTTCGTTTTCTAAGCCTCGCCTAATAAACTTGATAGTAAAAGGCACTGACATAATATTCTCTATCAATATTGTCATGTATAATAAGTCATGCTAACTACCTACTTAAGCAATGGAATTTAAAAGAATGCATATATATTATTATAATTACCTTACTTTAGTTCGTTACTGTTTTATTATATCAACCTTGTATATATAGAGAATAACCAACAATCTCAGTGTGATATGAACAATTTGTCACAAGAACACGTTGTAATTCGGTTAAAAAGCGAATTCGAAGAACGAGTTTTTTAATCGAATTACAACGTGTTCGAGTGACATATTTTTGTATCACACCGAGACTGTTGATTATACTATTTATTATATACCTATCGGTTATTTTTTAAGAATATGTATTGAAAATACTCCCTCGTACCCAAGCCCTCATCTCGCGCCCCCACGCAAGGTGCCCTCGCGTATAAATACATTGGCAGATTTTTGAAATGAGCCATTACAATTTGCTGGTTGAAAGCAATAGCAATCTACTTTACCAGTAAATACAAAATGTTAAAAAAGTAGTTCCGGCAAAGTGATATCGTATCACTTTGCCGGAACTACTTTTTTAACATTTTGTATTTAATGGTACTGTAGATTGCTTTTGCTTTCAACCTGGCAAACTGGTGTGACGATATCACTTTTGTCTGATACTAAAAATATATCACTGAGAAATCCTTACAAATCACTGATAGGTATATAGAGAATATTATGTCAGTGCCTTTTACTATCAAGTTTATTTGGCGCGGCTTAGAAAACGAAGAATGGCGAGGCTCTGCCGAGCCATTCTTCGTTTTCGTGCCGAGCCTATTAAACTGGCACTGACATAATATTCTATTTATCATGTAGATTATCCACATTTTCTGTATGCATTACTATTATTACCTATTTCTCAGAATGTTACGCTTATCGAGGACGCCGCCATGTTGTTGTTTTTTTGGATGTTTTATGACGTCAGGCAACGTTACGTGCATGACGTCAGATAACGTTAGGTATAATAAACGCCGAGGGATTCCGCAATGAGTTGCTCTATTGGACAGTGTCTAATAAAGCAAAATTTATTACGTCACCCCGTTATTAGGCAGAAAAGTGCATATCTGCATGATAAATAATAATAAGCAATACAAATGAAGTTGGCGAAGCCGATATTAAACAATCGGTACCAAATGTAGTTTGCGAAAACACTTCCTAAGTAGCATACGAGTTCCATTTTGCCTCCGTGGCCGGGATAGTAAAGACGCTGCGTCTAACACTGTCTAGACTCACACTGCTGGCGGTTCGAATCCCAGTGGGAGCTCGACTTGTCAACTGAGTGTCGATTATTATGGATGTCAATGTATACAGCACTGGTTCTACCCACGAAAATAAATCGATCGTCATATATGGCCTAACATATGCTTAAATGACGTAAAACACCATTAAAAACAAAAACACACAAACAAACAAACGAATTCCACTAACCTTAATCCAAAAGGCTACAACGACTAATCCATCTGATTTAGATTTTGCGATCTTAATGTTTCTGTATTTACTATTGTAGAATACGAAGTGAATCTAAAACGAAAAATGGTAATTAAGTACTTGATCTAAAACGAAAAATGGTAATTAAATGCTTGATCTAAAACGAAAAATAGTAATTAAATGCTTGATCTGAAACGAAAAATGATAATTAAATGCTTGATCTAAAACGATAAATGGTAATTAAATGCTTGATCTAAAACGAAAAATGGTAATTAAATGCTTGATCTAAAACGAAAAATGGTTAATGCTTGATCTAAAACGAAAAATAGTAATTAAATGCATGATCTGAAACGAAAAATGATAAATAAATGCTTCTGAAACGAAAAATGATAATTAAATGTTTGATCTAAAACGAAAAATGGTAATTAAATGCTTGATCTAGAACGAAAAATGGTAATTAAATGCTTGATCTAAAACGTAAAATGATAATTAAATGCTTGATCTAAAACGTAAAATTGTAATTAAATGCTTGATCTAGAACGTAAAATGATAATTAAATGCTTGATCTAGAACGTAAAATGACAATTAAATGCCTTATCTAAAATGTAAAATGATAATTAAATGTTTGATCTAAAACGTAAAATGATAATTAAATGCTTGATCTAAAACGTAAAATGATAATTAAATGCTTGATCTAGAACGAAAAATGGTAATTAAATGCTTGATCTAAAACGTAAAATGATAATTAAATGCTTGATCTAAAACGAAAAATGGTAATTAAATGCTTGATATAAAACGTAAAATGGTAATTAAATGCTTGATCTAAAACGAAAAATGGTAATTAAATGCTTGATCTAAAACGTAAAATGATAATTAAATGCTTGATATAAAACGAAAAATGGTAATTAAATGCTTGATCTAAAACGAAAAATGGTAATTAAATGCTTGATCTAAAACGAAAAATGGTAATTAAATGCTTGATCTAGAACGAAAAATGGTAATTAAATGCTTGATCTAAAACGTAAAATGATAATTAAATGCTTGATCTAAAAACGAAAAATGATAATTAAATGCTTGATCTAAAACGAAAAATGATATTTAAATGTTTGATCTAAAACGAAAAATAATAATTAAATGCTTGATCTAAAACGAAAAATAGTAAGTAAATGCTGTATCTTATTAATCAGGGTCTCATAAGACTAAAAACTCGTTAAGTGTTGCGGGGTTTTAAAATTATAAATGAAACTAGTTTAAAGCCATTTAATGACGTCCAGAATAAGTTCAAGTAATCCACAGAAAAGTATCTATTTATAAAAGTTTAAAAAAAAAATGTTTTGAAATTAAGATAATATAGGTATTAGTGCAATGTCATATCTGAAAAAAGTGGCCCAAAGGTGGCATACAACGCTCAGTTAAAAGTTAGGTTAGGGTTAGGGTAAACATGATTAAACGAATGGTATATCGTATGTAAATTAGGTTAATGTAGTTTGGCCCTTAGGCAATATATTTTTTATTTCTCGGGGTCAAAGTAGACACGCCCCGGGGAAATGTTTGTAAATAGTATAGAGGCAACTGTATGCAATGAATGTAAGAACCACCATTTGTTCTATTCTCGATTTGTTACATTTCCTTTTCAGGCCCATCTCGATGTCTAAATCATCTAACTCGATGAGACCATACTCTATTACATATTTCTGTTAATAAACTAAAACAGATTTGTTTTGCACCAAATTTCACTTTACCCTATTTTCATCCCAATTAAGTGGGACAGTTTAAATAAAAAATCCCCGTCATGATTTATTCTCTAACAAAACAGACAGTATTAATAGGCAACATAAGTAAAACACAAACAGGATTGATCATGTATTTATGAGTATTACCACACGTTACATAGAGATTATTTAACTGCTGGGATCGATTATAGGAAATCCTTCACGAGATGGTAGACGTGTGGTCCTTTTCCCGAACGAGCGTAAGCAAGTGAGTGAAAAAAACACGCCTACCATCGAGTGAAGGATTTCCATATAATCGATCACAACAGTTAAGTAATCTATTTATTACATTTTTAATCAGATTATGTATTATTTTAACCAGAATTATTCGCTTTATTTTAGCGTTATCGGCGGATATCACCAACATGTTATTGACGTAATTTTGAATATTCTTTCACTG
This sequence comes from Cyrtodaria siliqua, assembly GCA_037043455.1. Lineage (NCBI taxonomy): Eukaryota > Metazoa > Mollusca > Bivalvia > Adapedonta > Hiatellidae > Cyrtodaria > Cyrtodaria siliqua. Next base: position 143,214 of record JAWPHD010002038.1, on the reverse strand, counting down.
AGAAATCCAATTCTTTCACCCATATAAATGTAATAAAAACTGTTAATGGGTTAACCACTAAACATGCAGTGCGTAAAACAAGTTTGCAAAGGTTTTTCTAGGTTTATGGTAACGGTATCTCTGATGGGGTTGCTTTTTAGTTTCATACAAAGGTTACAAATGTTAAAGTCCGTGACACACTCCATGACACACTCCAGAAATAAACACGAATTGGAAACATATGCTCCACTGGAAGTTATTCGGGGAGCATCCCAGGCTAATAGTAGGGATATCAAACACTGTCTAAATTCAAATCATCTCTCTTGTCATAGATTTTGATTATTAGTTCAACAATTTCGTTGAGAGATATTAATCTAACATAGTTTATGAAAATACTTAAAGCTGACTGGCTATTGAGGCGTTTTTTAAAAAACTATATAAACCTCTGACGTCACATCCTTCAACCGTTAGAACGTCATTTTAAACGATTTTCGAACACGATAAAACTCTATATTTTCTTCGTTTGGTGCTGAGAGATGGACGTACAATGTAAGTTGTGAGAATGTGTTTGTATTATGTTCAGTCTCCCGAAAATGTTTGTATAAAATACATAAAAATCCATGTCACATAAAAAATAAAGTATTTCCAGCGGGTTTATATTGTTCGAGATCAAAACCTGGTGGTTGGGACTTGAAATACATCGAAACCGCGGGCTTACGGCCCTTGGTATCGATGGTCTTCAAGTCCCGCCCACCAGGTTTTGATCAGGGACAGTATAGGCTGAACCCGCCGGAAATATGTTATTTCTTAAATTGAGAAAATAATCGACAGTGAGTTGAAGTCGTTTGGATAGATGTTATTAAACCTGGTAGAAAAGAAAGGCTTGTCAATGTTCAGTTTATCTCCTAGATACCGATAAGTGTTTTAAACGCGTCGATGTCATCTATCTGCCTGTGAATTTGGTAAAAGATTCAACATAGTCTTAATCCGTACTTTGTTGATGATACATTTGAAATACATGTATTCTATTACTTATTAATCCTCAGTTTGTATTTCCAACATGTGTGCATTGAGTATATGAGCTTGCTTTGTTTAATGTTTCAATACAGATTATCTGTTCTTTAAGTAAATTACTTAATCCCATAACTTGCTGTGTGGGAGTGTAACAAAAGTCATAATTTATATTGAAATGCTCTAGCGTAATATATATTCAAATGAAGACCGACTCATCGCTCGGTCTTTTCCGTTCAGCTTTATTTGCAGTCGATATCCGTAACCGTTAAACATAGCGGATTACGGAAATCGACGAGGCAGTTCTGATGGCTCAGTGTTATACGGATACGACTGCATTCTAACGATGTCGAAGAGTTGTGTGATAAACAGAACATCACATTCGTGCCTATAGAAATTATTATTTTATTGATTTCTAAAACAGGGAGCAAGTATACTAAACTCACTGTGTACAACTAATACTTTTATCCAATGAGTTTAGTGAATTCGATATTAAACAGACACTAATGAAGGATCCTCTATTTGTCTTGTTTATAGTATTACATGTACTGTATATAATTACCTCTCCCTCGAACCTGTGACCGCCAAGTGTGTGTTCTGATCCCCTAAACATACTGCCCTGAAACAGAGCAAATTGAATGAGCAAATATTGATAATTAATCACAAGTATTGATAATTAACCACAAGTATTGATGACTGACCACAAGTAGTACGCCAACCTAACTATCAGTACAGTTATCTGTCCTCCGGAATATATACTGAGCAAAATAGATTTAGCACATAAAATGCATGTCATTTCCATAGACGAGATACAAAGCTTAAAGTTAAGTTTTTCTATTCAGTGTAACGGGCATATTATCAAAGCTACAAACTCAGTAAATTATCTTGACCTAAATATTGACCATTTTTTGTCTGGTGGCATTTTGGTTGTCCAAGGGAGGTAATCAGTTTACGGGGAAATAGAAGAAATAGAGATAAATTTGCTCTTGCATATCCTCTTTGCGCTCTCTATTTGAAGCGTTTTTTCCCCATGTGCGGAGGTGTCTCTTATTGTGTAGTTAATACGAATTTTGACATATGCAATACAAGAACTTTCAATTAGGTACATTTGTCTTTATGAACTGCTGTACCCAGGGTTCATAAAGTACATCTATATGTTTTAATCAACAACACTTTTTTTTTATCTTACTTCTATTTTGTTGAATCCGTGGCAAATATAGTCCAATAAACATAAATTGTTACATCGCCTGGTATTGCTCTAAATCCATCTTTAATATGTCAAAAGAACGTGTAACTTTATTTCCAATGTCCTTGTGCCGGATACATAGCTAGCATAGTCGTGGTATGAGTTTAAACATTAAACCCTTATAATTGCAATTACTATTCTAAAAATACTTATTTTCTTAATTTATTTAAACAAATTATTAGAATAAATACGGGTTGCTGTTGCTTTTACGCACACTCTATGAATGGCGGATGAAAGTAGTTCTTCGTACAGTTCAATGGAATATGAACCTAGCTTAAATTGATCATGTGATCGTCCTTTAACCAACCACTTTGTTTGTATTATCTAAATGTTCGAGTGACTGCAATTATTTTGTTTATGGTGTGATATGCTGTTCTTCTAGATGATTACTTATACTTGAAATGATTGCTTATACTTGTAATGATTACTTATACTTGTAATGATTACTTATACTTGTAATGATTACTTATACTTGAAATGATTACTTATACTTGTAATGATTACTTATACTTGAAATGATTACTTATACTTGTAATGATTACTTATACTTGTAATGATTACTTATACTTGTAATGATTACTAATACTTGTAATGATTACTTATACTTGAAATGATTACTTATACTTGTAATGATTACTTATACTTGTAATGATTACTTATACTTGTAATGATTACTTATACTTGTAATGATTACTAATACTTGTAATGATTACTTATACTTGAAATGATTACTTATACTTGTAATGATTACTAATACTTGTAATGATTACTTATACTTGTAATGATTACTTATACTTGTAATGATTACTTTTACTTGTGATGATTACTAATACTTGTAATGATTACTTATACTTGTAATGATTACTTATACTTGTAATGATGATTACTTTTTCTTGTAATGATGATTAATTATACTTGTAATCATTGTTTGTTTTATAACGGGTTTTTGATTTACTGCGTTCTGAAAACGCTTCTATTCCTGTTCGACCTGTTTATGGTTTCGGACGACTGAATGCCTTGTGTTCTCTGAGACTCATCATTCTCGTGTTACATAGACAAAGAAGACGCGTTAACCCACCTCTAGTGCGTTTCTGCCTCCATAATGAAAATGGAAGTGGTGTAAATAGTAGGAACCTGGGCGATGCGGTATGTTTGTCAAGACGTTAGCATTTGGTGTGTCGGGTATGAACTTCGCGGAATGGCCTGTAATAAATAAGAGATATAATCCATGTCATACAATTAGAAATGTCGGAAATTCATTTTGCTTTCTCAGTTCGAAATGTATTGGCCTACATTAGACATTTATAACTACGTTAGTCTTAGAGAAGATGATAATCCCATATTAATACACCCTGCATCCTTGGAAAACATATCAGTGACAAATGTATATGGATCTGCGAACTTGGATTTACTAGAAGCTGAATGTCAACAGCAACCAGGGTTTTATTAATTTACATACACTATTTTTTTTTAACTGAAGACAGCCGTATAGGTTATTTATCGGCCATTATCGATCACGTTTGCGTAGATTAGCCGTAACACCTACGGCACTGAAAATAAACAACAACAATCAACTGAATTGTTCTGTGAATAGTTTAATGACTACACGGAGAAGAAACTATCATATACGTCTGTGTCACCAAACAATGCATTATCCCACCTATACAAGGCACTCACCGTCATTCCTCAGTATGCCCTTCTCCGTACGAGCGTCATAGGTCAGCTTGGGGCACTGGCAGAAGACGTCGTAGAGGACACCGTTAGGGTGAACGTCTATCGGAGACTGCTGTTGGCCGTCACAAGTGCCCATAAACTTTCTGTGCCAGCTGTCCACAACATTAGCTGCAATAAGGAAGACAATGGTTAAACATAACACAAAATAACAATCATTGCTGTTCTGAAAAAGGATCGATATAAAAATGCTAAACTTTATTGGAATATGTAAAAAGGTGCACCCAATTTAAAACCATGTAACGTATCCCTGAATGATTTCGAGAGATAGTTTAAGGCTGTTAACAACTAAGATGATAGATTTTTTTCGCCAGACGAAGATGTGCTATTTTTTAATGAACGATATAGAAATAATGAGTTCAGAAGTATGTTCGAAGAGATTAATGTAGAGATTACACACTCTAAAGTTGTATCAACCATTAAACAGCTGTGAACTAAAACTAACCAATCGTCTGATCTGGATCTTTATATTAATGAGTTTTTTATTCACGGTAAATTAAGATGCTCTTCTACCGGATTCGCACACTACATATAACAAGCCACTTGGGTTAGCTATCTACACCGTGTCACAAACAGTGAAGTATTGATAATGTTGAGAATTATAGAGGTATCACGCTAGTCATAAGAATATTGAACAAAATTACACCTCATTTGCATATTCCAATCTTTGTTTAATGTGACGTCATCCGGTCCATAAAGTTGCATATTGACCGGGCGACCGGTCCGATAGCTATATTAACGGACGTGTGAAAAAAACGACGTCAAAATAAATCATAAAACGTATTGATTTAATTTGTTGGACAGATTCGGAATAATATAACAAATAATGTATGGTGCTTCGGTCCATATGAAGTTTATGGACTGGGCAGTCAGACCTAGAACGTTATATGGACCTCAGCTTCGCTTTGGTCCATATAGGACCTCAGCTTCGCTTCGTTCCATATAACATTCGCTTCGGTCCATATAACATTCTAGGTCTGACTGCCCAGTCCATAAACTTACATATGGACCTCAGCACCATACATTAAATAGATTAACCAATTTAATATTTACGTCGAAGCTCAGGCTGGTTTTAGGGCAGGTATGAGTATACCGTCGATAATATTATTTTCTACACAATATAATAACGCATGTGCTAAATGAAGGGAAAAACTATTCTGAGCTTTTATTAATTTTACTAAAGCTTTTGACTATGTAGTAAGAGATAACTGACGATAAAAACTGATAAAGTTGGGGCTAAGAGGTAAACTGTTTAATATTGCTAAGTCAATATATGATTGTGTAAAAACAAAAGCGAAATAGTGTAATGAACTGAGTGGTGAATACAAATGTTTATACTGGGTGTACGTCAGGGCGAATGATTATCTCCATTTTTGTTTTCTATGTTTATAAATGAGTTACACGATTCGAGATCTTAATGGAATTGATGTTGGTACGTTTAATATGTTCATGTTATTGTATGCTGATGATATTGTATTATTTGAAAATACTGCATTATTTGATCATTTTAAAAGAATAGTGTGATATCTGAAATTGAAGGCAAATACTTCAACAACAACGATTAAGGTGTTTAGGAAAAGTGGGCTAGATATTTATATTGTACTTATGATGATATTATTTAATATTGTTAATATATTGTCATATTTAGGAATAGTGTTTTCATCTGGTAGGTCATTTTCTGAAGCATAAAATACGTTTGCGGGTCAAGGTCAAAAGGCAATGTAAAGCATACTAAATGTTTACATAAATTTATATATATTCAACCAAACACACATCTTTTTGATAAATTAGTTTCAGCCATTTTAAATTACCGTATTCAGATTTGAGGTTTTGCACAGGCAACTAGTATAAAAAGAGGAGTTCATTTACAATTCTGCAAAAAACAAAAATCAAAAAAAATCCTGATATTAAGAAGACCACGGAACTGACTTTGAATATGGATAATTAGGTAGGATTTCATACCAAACTTATACATATTTTACGTTTATAAAATTCTGAATAAATGTTCTAAGCATGAATTAAATTGAATTGAATGTTGTTTAACGGCTCATCAACAAAGTATAGGTTATCTAGAGCCGTCTACGAGAGAGAGAAAGGATACATAGGAATCCGGGAACCTGCCCTACTCTTATTATCGAATAGATTCCTATGGTTCTTTAACGTGCTCGGAGGATAGACCGCTACACGGGACCGCCCGGTTTACGTCCCCATCCGACGGACGGTTCCAAGCAGGAATGTAGTACGTACAAATAGTTTACAACATGATGATAAATAATATGTGTCGGTACCCAAATAAAAAATAACTCGGGCCTCAGTGTTAAAACATGTATTATGTTCTAGCGTTTCCTTAGCCGAATGGATAAAGACGTTGTGTTGTAAACTTTCGTCTCTCACCGTTGCGAGTTCGAATCCCACTGGGAGCTCGACTTGTTGTAAGTGAGGAAAAGTCGATTCTTACGGATGGCGGGTGGTGTACAGTACTAATTCTACCCAGTAAAAGTGAGTGGTCTGCCTCCACCACAAAAACAAGAGGCCCAAGAGGGCATGAAGACGCTCTACTGGCTAAAACGGCTCTTATATCAAGGGTTGTCGTCATAAAATTCCCATCAGTACTTCTTTTTTTTCGAACTTGTCCAATATTTCATTGATATACCGCGATTTGCACAACTAGACAGAATACCGAGATTTCCTGCCAAATTTCGTAGAAATCCAACAAGCCGTTTAGGAGGAGTAACGCCGACAATAAATTTAAAGTAAAAACGTCAAAAGGCCATAACTCCGTCAAGAATAAGCAAACTGGAACAAAAGCGCGATATGCACAACTAGACATCTTACCGATGCTTCTTGCCAAGTTTCGTCGAAATCCAACAAGGCGTTTAGGAGGAATAGCGCCGACAAGAAATTTAAAGTAAAAATGTCAAGGGCCGTAACTCCATCAAAAATCAACAAACCTGAAAAAATTGCAATAGGCTAAATAATAATACCAATGATTCCTGCTAATGTTCGTCAAATCCATCACGCGTTAAAAAAATATTTAAAAAAATATATAACAAAAAAAAAAAAAAAAAAAAAAAAAATAAAGAACAAAATATAAAATTTATAAAAAAAAAATCAAAAATTTATTGGTAAGGATCATACAATAAATGAAGGTGCTAGAGTCTTCACAAGGCAGAAAAAGGCCTATCTGAGCAAAGTTTAGGGACATAACTCCGGCATAAATGGTCCGATCTTGCTGTTTTTCGAACTCGTCCAAGATTTCAATGCTATTAACAATATATAGAAGCTTGATAAAAATCAAATAATAAATTAAGGTGCCGGAGTCTTCACAAGGCAGAAAAGGGCATATCTGAGCAAAGGCAATGGCCATAACTCCGGCATAAATGGTCCGATCTTGCTGTTTTTCGAACTCGTCCAAGATTTCAATGCTATTAACAATATATGCAAGCTTGGCAAAAATCAAATAATAAATTAAGGTGCTGGAGTGTTCACAAGACAGGAAACGATTTTTTTTTCAGGAAAATACAAGGGCCATAACTCTTATGATTCTAATCCATTTTAGCTATTTGTTGATCTTGTCTGAGCTTTCATTGATATCAATAATCTGTGCAAGTTTGGTAAATATGAAATAATAAATGAAGGTGCTAGAGTGTTCACAAGGCAGAAAATGGCATTTGTCAGAACAAACAAGAGCCATAACTCTGGTATTAGTTACCCAATTTAGCTGTTTTTCGAACTTGTCCGAACTTTCATTTATATTAACAATCGGTGCAAGTTTGGTAAAGATCAAATAATACATGAAGGTGCTAGAGTGTTTACAAGGCAGAAAATGGTATTTTCCTGGAAAAAAACAAGGGCCATAACTCTGGTGTTACTAACCCAATATAGCTGGTTTTCAAACTTGTCCGAGCTTTTATTGATATTAACAATCTGTGCAAGTTTGGTAAAGATCAAATAGTGCATGAAGGTGCTAGAGTGTTCACAAGGCAGAATATGGCATTTTTTAAAGAAAAAACAAGAGCCATAACTCTGGTGTTACTGACCCAATTTAGCTTGTTTTCGAACTTGTCCAAGCTTTTATTATTATTAACAATCTATGCGAGTTTGGTAAAGATCAAATAGTAAATGAAGGTGCTAGAGTGTTCACAAGGCAGAAAATGGCATTTTTCAACAAAACAAGGGCCATAACTCCGGTATTACTAATTCAATTTAGCTGGTTTTCGAACTTGTCAAGATGTCATTGGTATTAACAATCTTTGCAGGTTTGGTAAAGATTAAATAATAAATGAAGGTGCTAGAGTGTTCACAAGGCTTAGTATGGCATTTTTCAGAAAAAACAAGGCAAAAGTTAACGGACGGTGGACGGACGACGGACAACTCGCCATCCCATCAGCTCTGTTGCCAGCAGAGCTAAAAACGACCGTCATATATAATCTAACATGTGTTGAAAATGACGTAAAATTGGGAAGCCATAACCGTCAAAAGGTGGATATTTACAAACCATTCAATGAAAGGCCGTTTAATTCAACATGAAATCATTTGATGACGTACAATTGATGCGATGCGGCGTGTGAACTCGGTTCATTCGTTACAAAGTGATACGGTTCGAAGTGAAATGATACGGTGTAAACTTTCAAACCATACGACGCAAATAGAAAACATTCAGTGCGATGACAAACCATTTGACAAAAAAAACCTAATGCAATACAATAGAATACAAGTCGGTACGATGAAAACTTAAACGATTCATCGAAAAATGTGAAGCGATACAGAGCAAAGTAAATCAGCATGATGCAATATGAATCAGTTTAACGCAAACACATTTAGTCTGGTGGTAAGTAAAATAATCGCAATGCAAACGCAGTCCGTTCGACAGAAACGGATTTCATTACGTGCAAAGTGAAACGGTACGACATCTGGCGGCGATATTTGCCACATCACTTGCAGGGTTATTTCCCCTACATAATTACTGGCCTTACATGATAAATCAAAGTACTGAAAGTACTGAGAATGAAAGACTGTATGAATATTTGCACGATTGCTGGATATTTAAAATTTCCATAAATTTTACATAGTTTCAGCCAAATTGGCGATCTTGGGCGACATATCAAAATCTTAAAGGGTCAATCCATTCCAAATATATTGTGATCAATTGTCATTAAACTGTTTCAAATCTAGACTAGAATATTATTTTATGAAATTGCTGATGGATAAACAGATTTGTATTTTATGGCCAAACTGTCACTCAAGATGACCTCCATGTCTAAAATTATGTCATTTACAGAGTGGCGTGTATTAAGTAGTCTTAGGGAACAAGATGCACAAGAGGACCTGTATAACTCTGCTGGCTTGAATAGTCTAAGGCCTACCGGAAAACTTTTTTTTTTAAAAATCAAAGGCTATAACTCTGATGTGACTGGTCTGATGCAACTGGTTTTGAACTTGTCCAAGTTCAGTTGTGTAACCTAGAAAACGTCTTCTGCTGCAGGGACAAATAACTAGTGGCATAACCTAGAAAACGTCTTCTGCTGCAGGGACAAATAACTTAACAAGAGGCACTACCCGTTGATTCAACTTCCCTATGTCTGTCCCACACATTGAAAAGAAACTTTACTGTAGCATTTACTAAAAAAATAAAATACAAATTTATTGGTGGAAAGAAGAATAGAAATCGCCTATAAGTAAATAAATGGGTAAAAGTGACCATAATTTTGATAAATAATTGAATTGAATGTTGTTTAACGGCTCATCAACACAGTATAGGTTATTTAGAGCCGCCCCAGAGAGAGGGGAAGGATACATAGGAATCCGGGAACCTGCCCTACTCTTATTATCGAATAGATTCCTATGGTTCTTTAACGTGCTCGGAGGATAGACCGATACACGGGACCGCCCGGTTTACGTCCCCATCCGACGGACGAGGCTAAGGTAAAGTGTCTTGCCCAAGAACACACCGACGGAACTCAGTGGCACCACGGAGGATTGAACCCGGGGCCTCCGGTTACAAATCCGCCGCGCTACCGACTGCGCCCCGCCAGCCCTAAACAACAACAACAAGAAACAGAACAGAACCTAGCTGGACGAAGTAGGTTAAAATGCCGCAGCCATATGCATTTTCATTCGGTGTCCGGTTGGGGCCAGATACAATGTTGCATTGTCGTGGGCGCCAATGCGACACCATCAATGCGACATCGCGACATTGCGATCTGACAACGCGATATTGCGATACGACATCGCGACATAATTGTCGTATATCAATGTTGAGTTGTCGCATTGTCGATTGTCGCATTGTCGCCCACGACAACATGACATTATGTCGCATTGTCGTTATGTCAATGCGACATACTTTCAGTTGTCGTGATGTCGCCAATGACAACGCGACATTCTTTCAATTGGGGACACTCCTCAGTTTCGCATGAATGTCCATGGTGTAAATCAGAAAGAAATCAACTAAGCATCTGTTAGGTCCATGGATGGTATTTATAATAATTATGAAGCACATGTTTGATTTTTTTTCAGTTTTGAGTACTTCTAAGTTTATTTTGGTGTATTGGAATATGCATTCTTTGGGTTTTTTGGAGGCTATAAATAGAAAAATGTGAACCAATCAAACACTTCCTAAAAGTAGGTAAAATAGCTGATTTTCAATCACGGGGAGATCAGCATGGAATAACTTTTTAAAACGCCAGACTAGGTATGTAGAATTTAGCATTTCCTGATATGCAAGAGCATTATGAGTGCAGACATGACCCTGATATGCGTAGGAAAAAAATATTTTTTTATTTATTGACATTTGAAATATTGCTAAAATTGCTTTTTTAGCATGATTTGAGGGGTGGGGTAATCTTAAAGAAATGGGACTAAAGTTGTACAAAAAATGCTTTTTGATACTTTTATTTGGTATGGAAACATGGGTAATTTTATTGTCTTCTAAGAAATGTATGACACAATGATGATGTGATTAATTTTTGCTCAAGGATTCAGGCTAAGGGCTTGTCAAGTGTTTGATGATTGAGAAATATACATTAAAATGTGGAGTGCCCCCAATTGTTGTAATATCGCGATGTCGATCTGATCATTTATATACGGTAGTTTGTAACGTAACACCGGCACGAATATAGGTCTAATTACACTAAATCAACAGTATGTGCTTGCCTGGTGCAGTCGAAAGTAGTTCTGTATTAAAGAGCTCTAATCTTTTTTTCTTTAAAAACTTTTTTTAGTGCTGGTTCCTGTTATTTTTTGGCTATAACTGTATTCTGGACATGTTGTTGATATTTGAAAATGCAGCTCATCATGTTTTTGACAGTTTTTCATATAAATTTGAGAAGTGAAAGTAGACAGGGTATGAAATTGCAAGGGGTAAAAATAGTGTTGACCTTTGACCCGGTGTTACTATACAACTGAAGAAATGTTTCTTAGAAGGTATTAAACCCCCTTTTTCCTTGTTGATGTTTAATAGCAGACATGTTTATTTGCATGATAAAGTAAGTTTCCCAGAATTCTAACGAGGTTTGAGTTTTTAACAGGTTGTCAACATTCTAACTTTACTATGGAAGGGCAATGGAGACTCATTTACGCTATTATAACCTATAACACGTGAATAAGGCGGTGCCACCTTAAAAACTATCCAGAATAAATTATTAGGTCGACATCGCGACAATGCGACATTACGGCAATTGAAATAATGTCGCATTGTCATTGGCGACATTACGACAATTGAAAGAATGTCGCGTTGTCGTGGGCAACAATGCGATACCCGACAATTGAGTTACGACATCGCGACATTGCGATAAGACATCGCGAGTGCAAGAAATTATGTCGTATCGCAATGTCGAGTTGTCGTATCGAAATGTCATATCGCAAGGTCGCGATGTCACATTGTCGCCCACGACAATGAAACATTGTATCTGGCCCCAACCGGATACCGTATGAAACTGCACATGGCTGCAGCATTTTAACCTACTTCGTCCAGCTAGGTTCTGTTCTGTTTCTTGTTGTTGCTGTTTATTTATCAAAATTATGGTTACTTTTACCCGTGTATGTACTTATAGGCGATTTCAATTCTTCTTTCCACCAATAAATTTGTAATTTATTTTTTTAGTAAATACTACTGCAAATGTTTTTTTCAATGTGTGGGACAGACATAGGGAAGTCGAATCAACGGGTAGTGCCTCTTTTTAAGTTATTTGTCCCTGCAGCAGAAAACGTTTTCTAGGTTAGGCCTATGAACTTGGGCAAGTTCAAAACCAGTTGCATCAGACTAGACACATCAGAGTTATAGCGTTTGATTAAAAAAAAAATCCGGTAGGCCTTAGACTATCAAGCCAGTAGAGTGATACATGCCCTCTTGTGCATCTTGTTCCCGGAAAACTACTTAATACACGCCACTCTGTAAATGACATAACTTTTTTTTAGACATGGAGGTCATCTTGAGTGACAGTTTGGCCATAAAACACAAATCTTTTTATCCATTAGCAATGTCATAAAATAATATTCGCCGCCAGATGTCGTACCGTTTCACTTTGCAATCCGGATCTGGAATTGACCTACTCGAGGTGATACAAACTTCCAGAACAAGTTACTATAGTAATAATCCTATTGTATTTGATGTTATATTAAATTTCAAAGTTAGCGAAAGGAACTATTTATGGAGGAGGTCACGGTGTGGAGACGGGGAGCTTTGAGCGATGTTGATGACAGGAGAGCTTTCAGTTATAACGCAGACGGAGTGCAAGAATAGAGAATAGAGAATACAATAAACGCTGTCCAGTATGTTGATGACAGAAGAGCTTTCAGTTGTAACGCAGAGGGAGTGCCAGAATAGGGAATAGAGAATACAATAAACATTGTCCAGTATCACCCATCAATCTTTGTTTCAAAAATACAAAAAAAAACACTCAATATTCTTGTTATAATCTTATACAACTAAGGGATTATTATCCCCTAGAAACAAACTGTTTAACAAACCCGTTCGATTATAATTGAAGTGCGCTTGTGACGTCACATCATGCACGTGCAATATCACCACGTGCAATATCACCAACAGACAGACGAAGCCAGCAGACGTTTCCATCGTTAACAATTCGTTCGATCAACTGAAATACAAAAACACAATTTTAAAAGTATGTCTGAGGATGGATGCCTTCTGCACTTACTACACTTCCTGTTCGTGACTCCGCGGTCGAGGGGTTAACGACGTTGCCTTGTAAACCTTCTCGCCGATTACTGCTGCGGGTCCGAATCCCACTGAAAGCTCAACTTGTGAGCTCAAGGTATACAGACTGGTTCTACCCAGGAATAAGTCGGTGGTCTGCCTCCAACACAAAAAATCGACAGCCAGTCATGCATAGCCTCAAATGTACTGGAAATTGACGTTAAACACCAAAGGAACAAACATACAATTTCTGTTCGATTTTTGGTTCGATTTTCACAATGTTTCTGTTACTTCTGCCCGCCATATGGATGGGCGCCCGGACATTCCCATCATGGAGTGTCCAGGCTCCCATCCACCGCCAAAAACGGAGGAAACATTTTCGCCCCTACGGCGTGCAGACGTGGGCGAAGTTTGGAGGAGCTGCTCCGACGCTCGGCGGAGTTATAACGGGAAAACCCTAACCCTAGGAAAACATATTTGATATCCTATTCGGACTTATACCTTACACGTCTGTACATCAAAGAGCATGTCAGTCACACTTATGCAGCTATTCTGGAAGCATCGAATGTATATAATAATGTATGGCACGATGACCTTTTTGGCTTGCACCTTCGGGTGCTAGCCTATGTATTGATTTCGGTTTTTCACAGGAAGTAACCGGTTCCCTGCTCAAAACTGAACAGGAAGTAACCGGTTCCCTGCTCAAAACTTGAAGGAAAGGTCCACTTCTGGAGATAGGTGTTGACGCGTTGGTATCGATTTGTTTAAATTGAGATTCCAGGACCATTCTCTTTTTTTTAATGAAACAATGTAGTTTTCATATTATCAATAGACGGGTCGACTATTTTATAGGTTTGACACGATGGTGTCAAAGGTATTAATATTACAAAATCGAGGCTTATTTTGTTATGCTGTTATTACGAAATGTTGTTATCTTAACAGTACTGAAACGAATTATGTTATGAGATTCCCCTTTTGCCCCTACCTCCTCAATTATATTACCTAACAAGGCAAGCCGTTCCTTTTAAAAGGAAACTTTATTAATAAAATGAGGAAGTTATGTATCGGAGACAAATCTTAAGCTTTTCTAATAGACATACCGATTTTCAAAGCTAACTTTTTACCACTAACAATGTCTGTTTTACTGATATACAACTTATTTAGGTTTATATTGATTGTTCTTCTGCAAATTGAAAAAACAACAAAAAAACAACAACCTTTAACTGAAACAACGCCCCGAACAATAGCAATCATTTCTGTCTAAACTGTTGAAATCTTTTCGGCAGCTATTGTAAGGTTTGAGGGTATATTTAGTAACTGGAGGCCATCTTCGATGAACGTTGATCTATTTTTGACACAACTTTGAAAGATATAGATTTAAGAATCCTCCATGGTCCGAATTTGCCAAGCGGTTTATGAGGGAAAGTCGTAAAAGCAAACGCTGATGGACGGCTGACGGCCGTACAGCGGTCACAAAGGTTACGCAACATATGACGTTAATGCCTGTATTAATAAGTGCATCTTTATCAGTAAAAATTACATTAATAAAACAAACTTGTATGATTGAGATAATTAACGACAGTGACTTTATATTCCAACTTAATGCACTGCTACAGATGTTGGTTGTTGCTGTAAAGGGAAATAAATGCAATAGTGTTTATCTACATCATGTGCCATTGCTTCATACGAAACCTGCTGTTATAGTTTAAGAGGACCAGGTGACAAACACACATTTTACAATATTTATACTTAAAATGTTATAACTCAAGATTATACTGTTTGCCTTGCCTTCTACACTTTATTGTTTTTGTTTAAGATGTCGCATCCCAAGTTTGGTGGGGTTAGCCGTTATTGTTTTCCAGAAGAAGGCAACATATTATTTATCAAGATTTTTCCTTCAAATAAAAAGGGCAATTACTCATGTTATATTTATCCAATTTATCTGTCCATGCTTCCCACAAATCGTTTCTTTGTAGCGATATTGAACATCAAGTTGGGTGTGGTTAGCGCTTATACTTGTTTAGGAATCGGCAACACGCATCATACAATATTAATACTATTAAAATATGAATGGAAATAACTCATGTACATTATATCTTACTACAATAAACTATTTTAATACTACTAAAACTATAGAACGCAATAAACATTACGTGGTCAATGTATTAACTTTAATACCCATCCAACCCCTTCTCCGAGAAGCAAAAACGGGGTCAAACGGGTATGAAATAAAACCTTAATTTCCGATTAAAAAGTTTTCATATTCCAAAATTAAAACATTTAATAGGTCATTTTAAACAGGTCATCACATTTCTTTCATTAAAAATGTTTTTAAACGTGTTTTATTGTTGAAATATCCATTATAAAATAATCCTGGTTATATAAGCTTTCTCATCGCTTAATGGAACAATGGCGGGACCACGTAATGAAAATAACGGTAACTCCCATAGTATATACTGGTGGCATACTGTTAATATTTTACTTCCGGAGTCATTACCCTCGAAAGTAGCTCGTACTGAAAACTGTGGTGACATTTCATGGAAATATTGTTATAAGGTTATCAAATTCAGTGAGCGAACCAAGAAAATATTGTTATAAGGTTAACAATTTAGTGTGTGAACCATAGAAATAGTGTTACATGGTTAACAAATGCAGTGTGTGAACCATGGAACTATTGCTATAAGGTTATCAACTGCAAAGTGTGAACCATGGAACTATTGTTATAAAGTTATCAACTGCACAGTGTGAACCATGGAACTATTGTTATAAGGTTATCAACTGCACAGTGTGAACCATGGAACTATTGCTATAAGGTTATCAACTGCACAGTGTGAACCATGGAACTATTGTTATAAAATTATCATCTGCACAGTGTGAACCATGGAAATATTGCTATAAGGTTATCAACTACACAGTGTGAACCATGGAACTATTGCTATAAGGTTATCAACTGCACAGTGTGAACCATGGAACTATTGTTATAAAATTATCATCTGCACAGTGTGAACCATGGAAATATTGCTATAAGGTTATCAACTGCACAGTGTGAACCATGGAAATATTGCTATAAGGTTATCAACTGCACAGTGTGAACCATTGAACATTTGTTATAAGGTTATCAAATACAGTGTGTGAACCATGGAGCTATTGTTATAAGGTTATCAAATACAGTGTGTGAACCATGGAAATATTGTTATAAGGTTATCAAATACAGTGTGTGAACGATGGAACTATTGCTATAAGGTTATCAACTGCACAGTGTGAACCATGGAAATATTGTTATAAGGTTATCAAATACAGTGTGTGAACCATGGAGCTATTGTTATAAGGTTATCAAATGCAGTTTGTGAACCATGGAAATATTGTCATAAGGTTATCAAATGCAGTGTGTGAGCCATGTAGCTATTGTTATAAGGTTATCAAATGCAGTTTGTGAACCATGGAACTATTGTTATAAGGTTATCAAATACAGTGTGAACCGTGAAACTATTGTTATAAGGTTATCAAATGCAGTGTGCGAACCATGGACATACTGTTATAAGGTTATCAGATGCAGTGCGTGAACCATGGAAATATTGTTATAAGGTTATCAACCATCACAATACGAAGACTTTGTGTCCCGTGTTTTCCCTTTTTTTTAAACGAGAAACAATATTACTCAGAAAATTGGCAAAACATTACACATGAAGGTATACTATAACGCTTTAGCAAAACACACAACTAAAATTTATCCCAGAAATTAGTAATAAGGATCAATCAAGATCTGTTTTTTATATATAATATAAATTTAATGTTAGACAAATTAAATATATAATCGATACAAAATATATCGTAAATGACAAAGGAAAAACGTTTTAATCATAAATGAGACACAATGCATATCGTGATTTTGAAATGCGTTTAAAAACAACGCTGTATTTCTTTATATATAATAATAACCTCTATAAATCACAGACAGAAAAGTAAAATAATAATGTATTGATATAATAACAAGGCTTTATTTCTTTATATATTATTACATAATAATAACATTTTTATAAATCACAGACAGAAATGTAAAATAATAATTTTATCATAGAAGAGACAGGCAGAAATGTAATACCCTAATTATTGATAGAGTAACGACGCTGTATTTCTTTATATATTATTAATATTACTAATAATAGCCTCTATCAATCACAAGCATGAATGTAATCTAATAACTGTATGATAGAATAACAACGATGTAATCAACGCTGTAATTCATTATACACTATAAATAATGATTATTATTAAAACCTATGGACGTTAAGCACTTACCAAAATGACCTATCCAAATACACGACCTAAACCGGCCTCTTACTTCTTGCAAATAAGATCGAAGCAGACGACGTGCTAATATATACATGAACATTATGCACTATGCTAAAAGGAGCGAGATTACTAATTGTTATTTACACTAGTAACAATGTTGATGAGGACATAATCGAGGGTTAATGTGTTATTTATATATAGTTACAGCAGTTTTCCACTCACCCCTCGAAATATTACCGACTTTTTGCCATAAAATATGAATAACGAATCGCTGTCGTCAATTATGACAGATAACGAGAAACCGGTTACAACAGGCCAAGGTCAAAGTTTGTTGCCCACAGTCTGCATATTATGTGTCAACCACTGTAGTGGCCCTTTTAAAATAAATAGTTCTTATCTTTTAGCAGCGGATGAAGGACAACTGTAAAAAAAAGTTTGTCAGCGCCAACACTTCACCGAGGCAGCGAAATGCAGACGAAGGAAACCACACGCTGGTGAAGGAAACCACACACTATACATGTAGTTATTGCATACGCATTAACAAACTCCATTTACTTTCAATCAATATTGGCCCGAATCCGACGTGTTGTAAATAGGGGTGTGTGATGTACTTGGAACTTCTTTCCTGTTTTGCATACTCGTTCGTGATTGGTGCAATTTACAGTTTCATGTACGTTTTATATATATTACGTCACAGGAATTATGTCACGTGATAAAAACAAATCGTAGTGTGTTGATTGCAGTGTGGTAAATTCCCACAATGTTAAGAACATGTGTTTCTTTCAAACACATATTTTTGACTAAAATAAAATCTTAAAACATATGATTTTGTTCCAACTATTCTATTTTTTATATTAAAAATGCGTATGCAAAAACAAGGTTATTATATTTTCATTGGGATACATGCACTAGTTCTTCCGCGATAAATATGGCGCTCCAGTACACGGAAGAACTCGTGCATATTCTCAATACAAATATAATAACATATAAATACTACCTTACTTCAGCTACACGACGGCATCAACAAGTGAATCTTATTGTCTTCTAAATTACATATGTCGATAGATACGCAAGATGTCTTTATATATGTTTTATGCTCGAGTTCATGATGAACATAAATATGACAGTATTAAACTAGCATATGTAACAATTAGAAACCACTTTACTTACAGTATTTTTCATTTCACATGTTTAACTTTCTTTTTTTTATAAACATCATTTTCATTTGGGGAGATGTGCAGTACTGGTTCTACCCAGGAAAACTGTGGTCTGCCTCCATCACAAAAAATCGACCGTAATATATAACCTTACATGTGTTGAAAATGACGTAAAAAAAAATACAAACAAACATAACAAAAGTTTTTGTTGCGGACTGCTGACGTGACAAGCAATGCCCGTTTCTGAACTGCAGCAGAAGGGAATTTACCATTTACTGCCGGCGCTTAAAACCGCAAAACCTCCGAAAAAAGATGACTAAATGTTCGTGGGCATTTAAATATCTTGGTAACATGTAAACGACTGCATAACATATGTAACCACCCTGACGTCGTTAATTGTCCGTTATTATCTGGCATATAGTGATATTTGCTCCTTTATGTCAGGGCTGCTCTACCTTATGTAACAGAGACCCGTAACAGGATAAAAAGCCTCTTCCAAGTTAAAAAGTTGTTTTTTCCCACCCAAGGCAGAAGTCTTTCTCAATCAAAAAGCAACAGTCTCTCGGAATTTTAGAAAAAGCATTAATTCTGCAATGCGTTTTTGTCAGTTAAGTCAGTTTTGACTGAGAAGTCAGTATTTATAAAAATAATGGATGAAAATATAAATAAACCACAAAATTGTCATATTTACTTAATTGATGAAATCTCACACTTGCCCAAAGTGAGAAATAAGCGCGTTTTTTCCCACATAAGGACAATTTTCCCAATTTTGTGGGGGATAGCCCTGTATATGAAGGACACATGCGTAGCTTCCATAGTTCGGACAAATGTGAGCTAATTAATTTAATATTAATTAACTCACATCTGTCCGAACTATGGAAGCATGAGTGCATTTCCGTGATAAAATAACGATCATTGAAATGTTCATCAATTTAAAACAAACTGTTGGTAAAAACCATGCAAGAGAGACCAAAACAAGAAATGTCACCAATAAGTGACACATGCCCCTGAACATTTTGTTTCGGACAAAAATTTGGACTCATTTGACCTTTGACCTCCAAGTGTGATCTTTACCTTTGAGGAACGGACCCGATTCGTGCATACGACACCTTCTCATTGTGGTTACCATTTGTGTGACGTCTCACGGAAATCCCTTCAGTTCTTTGAGACATGATTGTTTCGGACGGAATTGTTTCGGACGGAAGAACGGACGGACGCACGGTGTGATACTACATGCCTTCCTTTGGAGTTATGACATAAAGGGAGGCATAAAAACGAAAACAATGTTTTACTATAATTACTGCAATTTGTGTTGACATTCTCATTAATATCCTACCATAATACACGGTTACATTCATAGTTAATTATACAGTCGTAAACGTACAGCTTGTCAAATCCTCACCCATGCCTTACATTGTTATTCGTAACAGTGTCAACATTTACGATGGTTCTCTTTAGTATGCAGGTGCGTAGAAACAGGTGAATATAGAGGTTAATACCACCACCAATTGCATATAAACCTCCGAATGTCAGGCCTGCCAACACTTTTTAACACAAAATCCTGAGATTTTTAAAGCACAAAAA
Organism: Cyrtodaria siliqua; assembly: GCA_037043455.1. Lineage (NCBI taxonomy): Eukaryota > Metazoa > Mollusca > Bivalvia > Adapedonta > Hiatellidae > Cyrtodaria > Cyrtodaria siliqua. The sequence continues at coordinate 123,059 of JAWPHD010002038.1, read as the reverse complement.
TAAATTATTTATGCAATTAATACAAGTTGATGCATTGTTTGATAGTTATAGATAGATAACTTTATTTCCAAATTCCAATAGGCTTAAAAGCCCGTGAGGATACAATATACAGTTACATAAAACATGGCAACAGTGTAGGATTTTACAAACAAGAAACTTTTGTTAATCTTAGACAGTCACAGCAAAATGCACGTATACTGGCACGCACGCATGCACTCACTCAATCACTTACGCACTCACGCGCACAACAATTTCTATCATTTGTTAAGTGGACTTAAGCATTGAGAAGGCGTATTTACTACATAATATAAATAAATACTGAACCATACATTTCATAACACATTCGGTAAAATAAATTACCTATATTTACTAATTTCCATATAATGTCTCGTTTCGTAATTTAAATGCTTTTAAAACAAAGGTACAAAGCTTGTGAATATATACTTTATTTTGTGAATTTAGTAATTCCAAAAATTTCATCATGTTTGGCCTCTTGTAAAAATAGTGTGGAATGTATTGCTTTCTTAAGACAGTATAGGTTTGGCATTCCAACACAAAAAGTAATTCTTCTTCAAGTTTATTACAAAATAAACATAATCTATCAATAACAGGAATTCTGTTTGGTTTAACCCATCTTCCCGCTTCAATTTGCAACCTATGAGATGACACCCGTAATTTGGTAAGTGCTTGACACATTTTGAAAATATTTATATTATCAAGATATGGTTGAAACTGAAAAGATGCAAAGCTCCTATAAAACACTGCTCTGGTGGAGATATTTAATCGACTATGCCAATTTTGAGCAAAATTGTCATTTAACCGTTGCTTTAATACTGCAAGAAATAAATTACAATTACCAACACTTTGTTGTAACCATACATCATAAAACCCAAGAGAGGACAATAAGTGTTTCAACTGTGAAACCCAGTTTTTTTTGCGAGGATATATTTCACAGTCATTTAACATCATGTTATACACTATTTTTATATATTTACGTTCATGTACGCTCGTGATTTTTAACCAATATTTAACAATTATAAAATATCTTCTTGTAATAAATGATGTTCTACCAAATTCCCCATATATAAAATCATTTTGTGTTGTCTTTTTAACACCCAAAATATTATTATTATAGAAAATAATAGATTAGCATAGTAATTCGATTAGAAATACTTGCTTTAATTTTACCACATTTTTTTTATGAAAGTACACTAACTTTTCTACAAGATGCGTACTAAATGCAAATACAGTCCAACTATTATACAAATTATTATCCTCGTACACAGCAATAGCTGTTATAGTGGTACCACACACAAGGAGTTGCTAGTTCCTCACACTTGCTTCAATTAGGTTGACCACATACATATTACTGCAATTGCGCATGTCACTGAAGGAACTAATTTTGTCCTTAGGTGTTAATTGTATATTCAGTCAGTGCATTACACCGATGATCCCCACAGTTTCAACACTTGTAAATACTAAGCGGACAAGGAAGCGTAACAAGACCATTTCGGGAAATAGCTGATAAACTGTGAAAATATAGCTTTTAAATCATGAACATTTTGTTTTGAGGGAAAATCCGGAGATTGTACACTTAAATCCGGAGATCCGGAGAGCGACTGAAAAGTCCTGAGAAACCGGATTTAATCCGGAGATTTGACAGGCCTGAAATGTAGTTCCTCTTAAAAAAAGGTAATCCCTCCTTTTTTGCTGTATTGGGCATGATGAGTAGATGAAAATATCTCATTTCTATTCGATTTTGCTTTGTATGTATAAAACGTGTATTGGCATGTTTTACTGGATAATTGATGAAGATTTTCCCAATGTAGAATCTATGCATACACTTTTTGCGAGCAACTATCAATGAAAACAGCTGAACCCTTGACCTGTTTAGTAAACAAACAAGGACATTTTTACATTTCTTGTGACCCCGCCTTTTCTGGTGATTTTCCTATATGCAAAATTACACTGCTGCATTATCCATACTTGAGTTGAAGTTACAGCAAATCATGAATATGTGACATTTTAACATTGGTATTAATGTGGAAAATAAATGGTGGTTTTATGCCTATAGACTGTATGACAGAATGCTATTTAGGTGAAACTATATTCTCTTTGCTGTTGGCATAACCATTTAAAAGGGACATACGGCAATCTTGATGTGTTTAAAACTCGCGACATACCGTTAGTTTTTCTACATAACTTACATTTGTTTAAACATTAGTGCATGTATTAATTATACACATAGTATAAAGCAAACTGTTTTTGCATTTCTATCTGATTATAGTGCAGCAATACTATATGAACGAATAAAAGTTGAAAACTCAAAACTTCATAAAATATATGCAAGCAGGTGTCAGGTTAAATTAATTCTGAATTAATAAATCGAGACGGTACTTTTAATGGCTGATAAAAAACTTCAAGATTGACATGTGTCCCTTTAAAACAAGAAAAGTGTGATATAAAATACCAAAACCATCCGAAACTATTACCGAGATAAGGTGTATACTGCCAATTTTACCACATATACGTAATACACTCAATTGATATGAAAACGCAACACGGGAATTTCCGCTATATATTGTATGTACAATATGCTGCTTTTAATCGAATGGTACATGGCTACGTAAGACCTTTCCTTTTGGAAAAAATACTAAAACAACAAATAATACAGCAAATAGTATTCCTTCAATGTTTCATTATTCACAGAGTACGCGTTTGGCTCAATCATGTGAGCAAACTTAGGATGCAACATTTTGCAAACTATTTACGTTAAATACAGTACTGAACTAGCTCAATTTTTCAAAGAGCTACTTCAACATTTATGAAGTTCTTGTTACAAAGTGTAGTGTGATTAAAACGTCTACAACATCACAGTTGTGTCCTTTCTCTAGTTAACTGCAACTTTCTTTTTAAAAAACATCTTGGGATTTCTTTGGAATAATTAATTCTGCAGTATATACAATATATAGCGGAAATTCCCGTGTTGCGTTTTCATATCACTTGAGTGCACTTATATGATTATCGTAATGATGCCTATAATATGATTCTTATATGATTATCGTAATGATGCCTATTATATGATTATCGTAATTATGCCGATTATATGATACTTATATGATTATCGTAACGATGCCTATTATATGATTATTATATGATTATCGTAATGATGCCGATTATATGATACTTCGTAATGATGCCGATTATATGATACTTATATGATTATCGTAACGATGCCTATTATATGATTATTATAATATTATCTTAATGATGCCTATTATATGATTATTATAATATTATCTTAATGATGCCAATTATATGATTATTATAATATTATCGTAACGATGCCTAGTATATGATTCTTATATGATTATCGTAATGATGCCTATTATATGATTCTTATATGATTATCGTAATGATGCCGATTATATGATACTTATATCATTATCGTAATGATGCCGATTATATGATACTTATATGATTATCGTAATGATGCCTATTATATGATACTTATATAAAAGTAGTCGTATATGACTCTTATATTATACATTCCCGTTCAGACCATCGAACCAGCAGGACGTGTCCATCTACAACGGTTTCTTCAAGCGATGTCGACGTGTCCTCCAGGGGGATCCGGAACATGTAGTGTTTAAGTTGTCATAAGCACTGAAACAGGTTCCGATATGGTATACACCCCACACTAGGGTGATACCGTGGCCCTTCTCAGGGCCGTTTTTTGTAATCTACCAAGACGTAACCACCACGGATACATTCAACCTACGAGATCTACACCTGTCGTGTGCTGGTGTCACTGTATCAGCTGTATTACTGATAACCCAGTAGACGACGGCGTATATGGCGGAGGAGACCATGGAGCATACACAGAATGGAGGACGCCGTAACATCACCTCCGCAAAAGTTGGGGAACTTTCCGGGGGTCGTTCACCATTTTGGGTTATATTCCAGGACGTAAACATCACGGGACAATAATCACGGGATCCTCGATCAACAGGATTGACCTACTAGAGAAGCTTCAATTCTCCTGTGTCCTGATTGGTCGGGGAGCTTCAAACATCTTTTCGAGCCGACAATCGGATTGACCTAGTCACAATTCTGCAGGCAATCCGATTGGTCAAAATCTTCAATTGGACTTAGTAATCTACTTGGAATAACAATCTTCAACAGACTTTGCGAGGGGTTTCTACACTGATGTGCCACCATCTCTAATCTACTGCTGCAACCAACTAATCTACTTTGAACGAGAGACTCCAACCCTTCCCGGACTCAACTGCAAACCGAAAATCATCTGACGAAAAGCTCGCCAAAAGGCCCATCGCCATAGGGCGAGGGTAAAGAAAAACTACCACTCACTCACTCTTATATTACACAAACAATAATTGAAAAGCTTACTGCTGTAAAGAATTTGACTACTTATGTATTTGATGGTTTTAAAATTCGAAATGACATATATTACAATCAGTAAATACTAGTACTCTCCCAAGAGGTACTCTAACAACAATATTACTGTCTGTGACACATGGATTTGAAGAATGTTTCTGTTTATAGTAAAACCACAAATCCTCGACAAAATACAGCTTTTTGAGCAAGTTTTACATATAGCCGGTCTCTGCTACAGGGACGGAATAAACGAGCAGTGGGGACATGCATTATTTGAAGATGTTATCCTAACCATGGTAACCATGGTGCTCTGTGTATCTCATTTGTCAGTCAGGGTCATAATTAATCAAGTAGATATTACATAGACGTTAAGAAAAATAACGTGATGTTATTATGCTCTTAAGTTCCGTTTTACTACCTCTACTTTGTACGATATGAATATTACTGTCTAAAACTACAACTACATATATACTAAAGGCAAAACTGAACTCCGGAATTTCCGCTATATAATTTATATCATTCACACTTAAGTCCACGTAATATTCCAGAGAAATCCCACGACGTTTTGTAAAAAAAGAAAGGAAAAAAGGCTGCAGTTAGTTAGAGAAAGGACACAACTGTGATGTTGAAGAGTTTATAATCACAGTACACTTTGAAACATGTAATTCATAAATGTTGAATTTTCACTTTGGACATTTTAGCCATTTCAGGGCTATATTTAATGAAATGTTATATCCTAAGTTTGCTCACCTGCTTGAGACAAACGCGTATTCTATCAATAATGAAAATGTATACGGATAACATTGGGAGTATTATGTGTTGTTTCTTTTTTCCAAAAGGAAAGGTCTACGTAACATGTACCATTCGATTAAAGCAGCATATGAGACATACAGTATATAGCGGTTATTCCTGAGTTTCGTTTCCTTTTTCCTTAAACGGACACACGGCAATCTTGATTTGTTTAAAACTTTATATTATGCCTATTATTAATATTATTGTTTTTTTAATATTGTCCATGTGAAGCCTTAAACTATTTATTTAATGGAGTATTTATATACATTTTATTTATTTTATGATAAGCAATGAAATTTATCAGTGAAATAAAAGTGTTATTCATGAAGTATGAGCCGATTTTTTTTAATTGTTAAAGTTTTTAAAAAATAGGCATAACTCTGTATTTGATAATTGATAAGGTGGAAATGCATAAAGTGTTATGACCAATTATTACACTTTGCCAAGTTAAGACAATGAGCCAGGTTAGGTTGCAGGTTAAAGTTTTATGAAAAGGGGCATTACCCTGTCAAAATGAAAGTCGGAGTTATTGGACTTGTTTAACGACATTCCTTGAGGTAAGATGAAGATGTATGTGAAGTTTCATGAACATACATCTACCGTTTTTCAAGTTATGGTCAAGGTTTAGGTTGTAGGTTAAAGTGTGACGGACGACGGACGGACGACGGACAAAGGGAGATCCCTAAGTTTCTGCTTTGCCACGCAGGCGACACAAAAATACAATATTCACGTTAAATTTCTGTTTTATCCAGGACTGTTGTGTAATAGGATGTGGAAGTACATGTATATGTGAACAGTAGATTAACAAGTACTATTGTCCCTTTATTATGAGGGACACACGGCAATCTTGATTTTTTTTTAAAACTCACGGCGTCTTTCTACATAACTTGTGTTTTTCGATCAGTAATATGAATAACAAGAATAGTTCAAAGCAATTTGTTTTTGCATATTATCAACGGCTGATTATCTATTTAAATATATGGTATAACAACGAAGAACAATTGAGAAATCAGCATTTCATCGGTATCGGAAATAAGTTCATACAAGAAAGACTAAAAGGACAAAATCTGTGTATTAGTAGTGTCAAATGCGGGTTGAGGTTTGTAAAACAAAACGAAACTATCCACTCCATTGTTAGTAGGGACTCTTTGGTTGCTTATCTCCCTTTCAGTTTTATTAAGATCGTAAGCGCAAAATTGCAGAGAAGGAAGCGCGCGGTTTTCTAATGAAAAGGGAAACAATTCGTTAAAGTTCAGGTAATACTTATCTGTTTGATATTCTAACTTGAAATCAATGATGTTTCCATTAGGTTACCCACACATTGTAAATTCTGTTTATTAGATCCGTGATCTGGGTCATAAAAGGTCATGTGGAATTCCCAATCTATAAATAGAAACTGCTTCGAAGCAGACGAACTGTATCTGTTAATTTTATGAGTGGGTGTTATGACCGAATTGAATGTAATTTATTTAACAAATATATTCACGAAAAACGCATTCATTAAAATAAATTCATTTAATAAACGTTTTAACATGGTCATCGGAGTCCAGTCCTCCGGAGATGCCTGAAAAAGAGGCCGAGTTCTTGAACAGGTCCGCAACCCTCCCCTGTTGTTCGGTTACGGTTACGTCACAAGTCCCACCACCTGTCTTTCCTTTCTCAATCTTTTCCTTAGTGATAGCATCCTTGGCCGCTCTCTTGATGTTCATACATGTCGCCGGGGTAGCTCTTTACTTATTCGGGCTTCCCAACCTTTATATGTATTTGTGGGTTCTCGTCGGGATATGTTTAATGACGATTCGACACTCTGTAATAGATGTTGTAAATATGCTTTAATAAGTAATATGAATAAAGTACATGTATGTGAAATACATATATACGTCATGTCAACAATTTCCAATCATCAAGTGAGTTTGTTTACATATACAATAAAATGGCCGACGGTCTTTTCCACAACAAAGGGTTTTACCATGAACAAATTTAAACCATGTTAAATCAACAATTCCTAACAACATGTTAATGCTTATTATGAAATACTATTCAATTAATAGTTTACAATGTATTACCTGTAATAGATGTTGTAAATATGCTTTAATAAGTAATATGAATAAAGTACATGTATGTGAAATACATATATACGTCATGTCAACAATTTCCAATCATCAAGTGTGAAGATCGCAAGTTGTTAAGCATGTACGAAAGCATATAATTTACATAACAAAGGATTATCACAGGTAAGGTAGAAGTAAGGTATATGCAACGTGCGATTAAGGTATTAATACTGTTTTACCTGTTAGTCCTACGAGCGATAACCGGGAACGAACTACGCATTACAAACTACGGAAACTATTTTGCAGGGATATACTGTGTAATTTATGGATAATATAGGAAGTATATAAGGGTTATTAAAAGATAATAAAACACCACCATATTTTCTTATGATGTTATTTTATTGAAATATCGCACCTATGACATATTTCCTCCCTCCGGCAAAAATGTTGTCCTCAACATTTCCTAAAATATAAAAAACATAATATAAAAAACTTTCCGTATGTAGAAGTCACGCCACCCGATGTACGAAACGCAAACGATTACAATTCCATATGAAATAAATTGCCTTTCCAATCGATATACATGCTACTTAAAGTAATACCCATGCATAATAAAAGCAATTTGCACCCTAAACAGAACTTATGTGGAAGTATCTATACTAGCCAAGGTTCCAGTCACCCGTTTGCATCCACATGGGTTTCCTTCTATTTCTGTCTGGCCTTGGTGAGTATGTGTCTCGAGAAAATTCTGACTCACTAGAGGAGTGCAGTATCTGTTCTTGTGTGCCATTTTGAGTCCGCTCTGGTGGGACATGATCTCGACGTTGTGGAATAACATATCGAGGAATCACTGCGTTACCATGAGTTGTTGGAACATCCATTAACGGCGTATTGTTATGTACTATGGCATGTTGTTCAGTATCGTGAGACAATGAAACACTCATGAACGGCAGTAGCAAGTTACGGTGGAGTGTTCTTGTCTTCTTATACCGAGATCCTTCTCTCTTCACTTCAAAGACGGGAATGTCCTCATTTGGTTGGGAAACCACGACGTATGGGAAGGATTCCAATTTGTCGGCCAGCTTGTTCTTTCCCCGGATCGATACATTCCTTACTAGGACTCTGTCGCCGGGTACAATAACAGCGTTCCTTGTGGTCGTATCATAACGACGTTTGTTTACTTGGCCACTTTGTGCTGCCGTTCTTCGGGCCGTGTCGTAGACGCTTCTTAAGTTTACCGACGTACTCTGTTTGTGAAACTGCAGACATGTCATCAACAGGTAACCCCAAAAAGGCATCAATGGCCAACCTTGGGTGTCTCCCAAACATAAGAAAGTACGGAGAGAACCCCGTACTGTCATGTCGGGTCGCATTGTATGCGTGCGTCAAGGTTGGAACATGAGATTTCCAATCAGACTTCTGATCGCCTTCAAGGGTCCCAAGCATCTTGAGTAACGTTTGGTTGAAACGCTCCACCATACCATTCCCCATCGGATGGTAAGGTGTGGTCCTGGATTTTTCTGTACCCGCAATTTCACATAGTTCCTTGATCATCTGTGATTCAAAGTTTCGACCTTGATCACTATGTATCCTTGCTGGAAAACCATAGTGTACGATGAACTGGTCAAACAATATTCTGGCGGTAGTCCTGGCGGTCTGGTTCTTAGTTGGAAAAGCTTGTGCGTATCTACTGAAATGATCTGTAATAACTAGGATGTTTTCAAACCCACCCTTTGATCGTTCCAGAGATAAGTAGTCCACACAAACTATTTCCATCGGAGCCGAAGATTCAATTGGCACAAGTTCCGCACACGTGTTCTTGGACTTCCGTCTTATACAACGGTTACAGTAACGCACTTTCTCGGTGACAAAGCAATCCAAACCAGGCCAGTAAAATCTATCGCGAAACAAAGACAGTGTCCTATCGCGACCCTGGTGGCCAAGGTCATCATGCAAAGCCTGGAATACATCATCCCTTAACTTGTTAGGGAGAACAAGTTGACGCCTTTCTTGACCAGATACCATGACTCTTCTGTACAGTACTCTGTCGTTGATAAAGAGCTTGGCCCATTCCCGCAAATAGCTGGAGATTGTTGCAGCATTGGAACCAAATGTCGTAGACATAGGTTTGGTTCCGCACCGAATGTGCCGAACAACTTCCGATATAATGGGATCGTCATGTTGGGCTTTGCTCCAATCCTTTGCACACAGACTATGTGCCAAAAGAAGCTCATCTGGTGGATTAGATTCCTCGATGTCTTGTCCTGTTTCATCTGGGGCTTGTACAGTATCTGCCAATACTAAGTCGTCTACTCTGACAACGAATGCAATTGCCTTAATGACGTCAGGCCCAATTGCTTTGGTTTGGTCTGCTTGGACTGGTTGCTGTGGACGCTGTCTTGAGAGTCCATCGGCGTCTATGGTTTTCTTACCACTCCTATACTGAATGTGTAGATTGTAGTTGGCAAGACTAGCAATCCAGCGTTGACCAGTAGCATCTAGTTTTGCTGATGTCTGGGCGTATGTCAGAGGGTTGTTATCGGTAAAAGCAATGCATTTACTTCCATACAGAAAGTCATGGAATTTCTCCGTTACTGACCACTTTAACGCGAGGAACTCTGACTTGTGTGCCGCGTAATTCTTTTCTGATGGCTTGAGACTCCTGCTGGCAAACGCAACCACCCTGTCTATTCCGTCCGTTTCCTGGTACAGTACAGCACCGAGTCCTTGAATTGAGGCATCTGTGTGTAGCGTAAATGTCTTTCTGTAGTCTGCATAAGCCAGAACAGGTGCAGAGGATAATTTCTGTTTGATGCTCTCAAAGGCATCTTTTTGAGGTGTACCCCACACAAACGGTTTCCGCTTCACTTTTTTCTTCTCCTTCTTTGGGCTATCGCCTATTAAAAGGTCGTTGAGAGGTCTGGCTAACTTGGCGTAGTCCTTGATAAACTTTCGGTAATATCCAGAAAATCCAAGAAAGCTGCGGACATCCTTAATGGATCTAGGAGTGGGCCATTTCTCGACGGCAGACACCTTTTCCGGATCCGTTCGGATACCTTCTTCCGAAACTAAGTGTCCGAGGTATAGGACCTTCTTCATGAAAAGTTCGCATTTGCTGGCCTTTAGCTTCAGGTTATTGTCTTGAATGCGTTGAAATACGGCTTCTAGACGATCGATGTGTTCCTCGAAATTTGAAGAAAATATTATAATATCGTCTAGATATATGAGGCAATCACGTAAATTCATCGACCCCATACAACGTTCCATCATACGCTGAAACGTTGCTGGGGCGTTGCAGAGTCCAAATGGCATGCGATTGCACTCATAAAATCCCAAACTTCCTACTTGGAATGCCGTCTTCACCTTGTCTTCTTCGCGAAGTTCCACCTGCCAGTACCCAGCCTTTAAATCTAACTTGCTGTAATATTTCGAACCAGCTAGTAGATGAATTGTGTCTTGAATCCGTGGTATCGCGTGTGCGTCTTTAATCGTCCTGTTGTTGAGCTTCCTGTAGTCAACGCAGAAGCGGATTGTACCATCTTTCTTCCGGACAACTACCACATTTGAAGAAAAAGGGCTCTGTGACGGTCTGATGGCTCCCATGTTAATCATTTCGTTCAGATGCTCTCTGACTTCCTCAATTAAAGCTGGCGGTACGGGCCTATACGGTTCCTTGAATGAGGCAGGATTTTCTAAGTTGACAGGATGTTTCACTACCTTGGTGTAGCCAATGTCTAAGGGTCCTGATGAAAATATGTTTTTCCACTGAAATAATTTACTCTTGACTGTCTTTACTTTGTCCTGAGGTACGTGAGATAAATCGATTTTCAAATCGTGGATCCACTCATCTACTTTTCCTTTGTCTGTTTCACAATCGTTGTCGTCTGTTTTGTCTTTCCTATCTGCAGAAGGTTCCCATGATCTTAGCACTTTTACTTCTTGAAGGTCACATATAATAGATCTAGGTTTGATAATGACCGATTTAGCAGACATATTGAACACTTTCACTGGAATTCTTGCATTCCGCCCTGGTTTATTGAGTTCTACTACTCTGGGACAAATCCCTATGCGACTCGATGCCCCTTCACAACTCTCTGTTATAGCACTTTCTATGTCTGCTTGTTTCCGCACCAATCCTGAGATGGTCTTTGTTTCAAATGGTTTCAGCTCAATATCATTGTGGTTCATTGATTTGACCGTTCCCACTGTTTGTCTTTCACTTATTGCAGCCATTGCTGATTTCCATTCTTCTGTCAAATGTTCAATGTCGCTTCCTTCATGTGGTATAAAACGCAATATATTAGTACCGACTATGACAGGAACTTCTAAATTGTATTCTGTATTAGGAACAGCAAGAATTGGCACTGTAATGTCCATGGTTCCTAATCCTGGCACTTGTACATCTGCCTCGATATAACTAATATAGGGAAGTTGATTTCCATCTGGCCCATGAACTATAAAGTCATCTATTGTATGTAACTCTGGTTTTGGTTTCATTTCAGTATAAAAATCCTCACTGATAGTTGTTATCATTGAACCAGTGTCCAAAATGCAGAGTGTTTCTATCTTGTTGATATATACGACTGTTTCGTTTGCCTTCCCTATTAGTCTGCTAAAAATATCAACTCGTTTCCTAGGACTGTTCTCTGTGTCTGCCATTCGCCCTTCAATGGAGACATTTATTGGTTTAAAGGTTTATTTTCTTCTGTGGTGATCTTCTTACTGCTGTTTTCATCTGGTTTGCCATTCGCTCTACCTTGGTCGTTGCTATAACCTCCTCTCCAATTCGGATTTCTTCCTCGATATTGACTCCGTCCTCTTCCATTGTAACTTCCTCTGAAATTCCTTCTTCCTTTAAATTCACCTCTCTGGTTGTCCCATCTATCACTATACTGTCTCTGATCATGTGGTTGACTACTTTCTTCGTGAGCTCTTGTTTGTTCATACTCATCAACTTTCTTTTGTAATTCCTTCATTTGATTCATCAACGTGTACAACATGTCTGTCTGCTTGTCCTTTTCATTATGAACTATTGGTTGATGAAGTGTTTTAATTACTATTCGATCTCTTTCCATGTGCATCTCATGTTCTTCAGCTCTAGCCTTTCTTCTTAAAATTTCAAAACTGTCACCCTGTTCATATGCTGTTCTTGTGGCATTTTTAATATCCTTATTTCTGAGTGCCCTCCAAAACTTATCACGAAGCATTTGATTCTTTTCTTCAGCTGTAATTGCTTTCTTGATATTTGCCAATTGTATAATTTCTTCCAGTCGTAGACCCCACTCTGTTATGGTTTCATTCTCTTTCTGTTCGGATGTGTAAAACTCTCTGAAGATTGTTTGCTTGGTGGCTAAATTTCCATAGATGTCTTCAGCTCTTTTCACAATTTCTTCTGAAGTGGCGGACGGGCTCAAGTTAATCAAAATGTTCCGTGCTTGTCCCTTCAAAGAATGGATGATGGCATGTACTAGACTATTGTTTTTGTATAGTTTGGAGGCCCTAATGCTGTTTATCTCCATTTTCCATTCCTCTAATGTCACCTCGTTTTTAGATTTTTGGTCGGCTCCAGAGAATTGACTTATCGTCAGTTTTGGGGCAAATGGTAAGGAGATTGGTGCGTCTTTGTCATCTGAAAGCCATCTAAGCATGTCCTCCCTTCTCTTTAATTCATCTTCCTTTTCCTTCAGAAGGCGTTCACTCTCTTTTATTTCTTCCTGCCTCTTATTCATGTCTTTTTCAAGATCAATCAATGTATTGTTGATTTCTGTTGCTTCCTTTGAAGGGTATTTATCTCTTCTCCTTTGAAGAATTTTGAACTCCAACTCTTCTTCTTTTCTTTTCAACATTAGTTCTCGCTCTTCTAAATCATTATTTCGAAGTTGTAGTTCCTCGAAGAAACGTCGTTGTTTCTCCAATTCTATCATTGTATCACGTTCCTTCTCTTGTTTTAATTGTTGGTCGATTTCCTCTTCCCTTCTTTTCAAGTGGAACTCTCTCTCTTCTACATCTCTGTATCGTGCTTCAATCTTTTTTGACTGAACTCTCGCACGTTGGGCGCCATTGTCGCCGGGGTAGCTCTTTACTTATTCGGGCTTCCCAACCTTTATATGTATTTGTGGGTTCTCGTCGGGATATGTTTAATGACGATTCGACACTCTGTAATAGATGTTGTAAATATGCTTTAATAAGTAATATGAATAAAGTACATGTATGTGAAATACATATATACGTCATGTCAACAATTTCCAATCATCAAGTGTGTTTGTTTACATATACAATAAAATGGCCGACGGTCTTTTCCACAACAAAGGGTTTTACCATGAACAAATTTAAACCAAGTTAAATCAACAATTCCTAACAACATGTTAATACATATTATGAAATACTATTCAATTAATAGTTTACAATGTATTACCTGTAATAGATGTTGTAAATATGCTTTAATAAGTAATATGAATAAAGTACATGTATGTGAAATACATATATACGTCATGTCAACAATTTCCAATCATCAAGTGTGAAGATCGCAAGTTGTTACGCATGTACGAAAGCATATAATTTACATAACAAAGGATTATCACAGGTAAGGTAGAAGTAAGGTATATGCAACGTGCGATTAAGGTATTAATACTGTTTTACCTGTTAGTCCTACGGCCGATAACCGGGAACGAACTACGCATTACAAACTACGGAAACTATTTTGCAGGGATATACTGTGTAATATATGTATAATATAGGAAGTATATAAGGGTTATTAAAAGATAATAAAACACCACCATATTTTCTTATGATGTTATTTTATTGAAATATCGCACCTATGACATACATTTATTGTGGCAATCTTGCCCACTCCTCAAGTTTCTTCAAGTCCAAGTGCAGACACAGCACTTGCAATACTTGCCCACAGCTCCGTTTTTAACTTGTTTGTTACAACATCTGTAAATTTACAATTTATAGTTTTGAAATTTTCCTCTAAAGACACCAACTCTTCTAGCTTGAGAACCTCATCTCTGGAGAAATTGGGACTCCTCTTCCTTTTCTTTATGTCAGAGTCTGCCATTGTTTACTCAGGAAGTAGAGTTAAATACAGATGCTTTATGGGTATTTTAATTAACAGAGGATTTTAATCTGTTGTTAAAATTTAACGTTTGTGTAACTTAACGCAAGCGTTAAACTACTTTATACAACATGAAATTAACGTGTCGTTAAGCTACGCAGCGTTAACAATTTTAATTTAACGTTAAGCTTAAGTTAGCTTTAAGTTAACAGCTCTTTATACAACTGGGCCCTGACATCTACATGCTAGAAAAGTAGGTTAATATGGATGAACTTCATCTATTTGTTGCACTCTGTTAATTTTCAATTACAGTTTTATATACACGTTTTCTTCAATCCTTTAGTCAAATTCCTAAAGCCATGCAACTTTCAAAATGCACACACACATTTTTATGACAGCAATGTTGGTCAATTACATTTGCCTTCTTTTCCAACTTTTTAGCTCACCTGAGCCGAAGGTGAGCTATTAGGATCATTCTTTGTCCGTCGTTCGTCCGTCGTCCGGAGTTAACATTTGCTTCAAACGACTTCTCCTCAGAAACCGCATGGCCAATTTTGACCAGATTTCACAGGGATGATACTGAGGTCAATTCCTTTCAAATTTTTATACATTAGGTCAATATGACACCAAGATTGCTGCCATTACCATATATGGTCAAAACATTAAACAATCTTCTTCTCAAGAACCACTGAAAAGATGTCGACAGTTTTTCTTTATTAATGATTGCCAAACACTAGGTTCTAAAAATTGTACAAATAAAGTCCCCAGAGTCAAAAAGTGACTGCGCTCCAGGTAACAAAGTTTGTATAAAGATAGTGTGCATGTTTTGCACAGAGAGTATAGGGCAAAACTTAAAAGAAAATCTTGTCCTCAGAAACCACTTGGCCAATTTTGACCAAATTTCACACGGATGATACTGAGGTCAATGCCTTTCGATGTTGCACAAATTAGATCAATGCGACATCCAAAATGGCCGTCATTATCATATATAGTCAAAACATTTAAAATAATCTTCTCCAGAACCATTGAACAGATTTCGACAGTTTTTCTGTGTGTGTGTGTGTGTAATTCTAAGGTTTATAGTCCGTCCGCCAACGAACACGCGATGGGCACAATAGAGTCTGGACTTTTCGACAGTTTTTCTTTATTAATGATTACAAACCCCTAAACTATAAAAGTGTACTAATGAAGTACATGCGATCAAACATTTTGACCAAATTTCACATGGAAAACATCTTTTAGTTTTATAGCGTAGTTTTGTTTTATTAAGGTCACTACTCAGGTACAAATGCTATTCAACGTTTAAATTTCAGTACAATAACATTTACATGTCAGCACTTTAATAATGCAAACAAAAGTTCATTTAGAATGACGTTGACCTACTTTGCATCGTGTTAATTTAGTTGATTTTTTTCACACAGCGATCATACAGCTGTCAAATTCATACACAGCAATTAATGACAGCAACATGTTCCTACTAAAACTTAACTTAACACACTTTACTGAACATCGTTATGTAACTAACAGCGCTGAAGCGGGGCATCCGTGTCACATGGACACATTTTCTGGTTTCTACATACTTGATATTGAATGATACGAAATGTTGTACATCTTGATAAGCAAATGATGTTTTCACTACAAACACATTTTAACAAATTCGATTATACAGCTTCTGTTTCTTTAAAAAAATGTGTGTATGATGTTTTAAGTAGGACCATTAGAGGCAGAACGCCACACCAGGGCTTTATATGACGTTTAATTATCAGCCCAGGTCACACATACCCTTAATGTTTTCTTTTTACAAAAGTGTACATCTTTAGAATTTATGTTTTTGATGAAAATAGCTCAGAAATTATCATAGGTCTAATTGTATGCAATATTTAATAAAGAAAAAATAGACATCCAGTTCTGCAATTTTTCGATTAATTAACATTTTTATTAGTATCATTGTTATATGTAAATTCGTGTGAAAAATACCACTAATTATTTTCCCCATAGATACCAATGTTAAAAGGTCACAAATTAATGATTTGCTGCAACTTTAACTCAAGTATGGATAATGCAGCAGTGTAAACTTCATATAGAAAACTATTTTTCCACTTGAAAAATCACCAGAAAAGGTGGGGACACAAGGCTTGTAAGAAAGTTCTTGTCTGTTTACTAAACAAGTCAAGTGTACAGCTGTTTTCATTTTTCATTAATACTTGCTCAAAGCGTGTAAGCATAGATTCGAAATTTCGAAAATGTTCATCAGTCATGCATACAGTAAAACCTATTAATACGCTTCTTATACATACAACCAAACAATCGAATAGACATGGGCAGTTTTCCCCTACTTAAAAGGCCCATTTCCACCAAAAAGGAGGTTATTACAGGAACTACATTCGACAACACCTCGAAGGTTTACATATAATTGGTGGTGGTAAACCATTATCTAAATTTCGACTCGTAAACGTAAAGATACTTGAATAAAGCTGTGTATAAAAGTCACTTTAGAACGAAAAACGCTCATTTTTATCTGAATATTTGAAGAGAATTACACCTCGGGGGTTTACATGTAATTGGTGGTGGTAAACCTATACCTAAATGTCGACCCGTAAAGATACTTGAATAAAGCTGCCTATAAAAGTCACTTTAGAGCGAAAAACGCTCATTTTTATTTGAATTACACCTCGGAGGTTTACATGTAATTGTTGGTGGTAAACCTATACCTGAATGTCGACCCGTAAAGATACTTGAATAAAGCTGTCTATAAAAGTCACTTTAGAACGAAAAACGCTCATTTTTATTTGAATATTTGATGAGTATTACACCTCGGAGGTTTACATGTAATTGGTGGTGGTAAATCTATACCTAAATGTCGACCCTTAAAGATACTTGAATAAAGCTGTCTATAAAAGTCACTTTAGAACGAAAAACGCTCATTTTTATTTGAATATTTGATGAGTATTACACCTCGGAGGTTTACATGTAATTGGTGGTAAACCTCTGACAAGTGTAAAACTTCTAGAAAGGAAGTGATCTATCTCAGGACATATATAAGTGACACGGTATCGTTTATAGAGAGTATACGTAAACATTTTAACCTGTAGTGTAGATATACGACGCTTGCTTGTTTACAAGACGAACGTCTAGAACAGTTCTTCTAAAAAAGTTTGAAGTTTGCCAAGATTCTGGTATCGTTTCTGATTGGCTGATACAGATGCTCCTTCTATCGAAGATATACAGAACGGCAGATATACACTAAATTAAGAAGTAAACAAAGGGGGAAACTTCATCATTATATCGACGAACTTAAAGTGGATGGTCAAAATACTATAATAAAATAATAATAAGTACAGACACGTGTTTCCGGATTCATTTTGTTTCTGTACAAAGGGTCAAGACGTTTGTATTTACAATCAAGCTTCGAAGATGATCAAGACTATTTAAATTGGTACATATATCAATACATGCTGTGTTTGCTGATGTAACTGTCACCAACTTGAATTATTGTACTTCGTTGTATGGAGTTACTATGTTCTGATATCTAAACAATAAACGGTTACGTAGTATTTTGATGCAACTAATTTGATAAGTCTGGCCAATTGAATAAAACCTCGAAATTATTAAAGAAACTAACCCGCCAAATACCGGCAAAATTACACTAAAATCCCGTTTATCAAAACTTCTTCCAGATGTTCAGATCATACAATAATGCATATTTGTCGATAAAAAGTATAGGTTTATTCACGGGTTCCCCGTTTATACTGTGGCTGTAGAGTTTGGATTCTCAAAATGTGTCGTCAGTAGGTTTAGAAAGGCTATAAATAGTGTTGTATAATTTGGTTGTTGTTGGCGACATAGCTAAAAAAACAACAACACTAAAGCTATCCCGCTAAATAACGGCTAAATAACACTAGCCCCGTGTGGTTCCCGGGGACCCCCGTTTGGTCACGGGGATTAGGGCCACTGCATATCCCTTTGGAGGGGTAGGCAGAGGGGTAGAATCCCACCAAAGTCATGTTCATTTTATCATTTTTTGTTCATGTTCGTTAAAGGTCTTCATCATGATCCCTGCATTGTTTCAGGTGCTATCTCGCTCGCATCAAAAGAGCTGTGGCAGAAAAACAATAAACGTGGCTCCAGCGTAAAAATGGAGTTTCTACGATAGAATTTGAAGCAATTCTGCAGTTCAGGGTGAGAAGGTTCTAGGCCCATTTTCCATATTTTATCTCGATGTACATGGAAGATGAGCCTGGCATGTTCATGCCTGTTAGGCGCCATATAACACTTTCATGTGTTGGTGCGCCTTAAAACCCAATTCAATACAATACACTACAAAACCGTTCATCAAAACTCTATCCAGGTGTTCAGGTCATATATTAATAATGTATCTATACCGATTAAAATTACATGATTTTTCACCGGTTCTTAAAATACCTGTGATTGAATATACGTAAAATTACTTATGAGTTGGTAACTCTTAATTCAACGCTCTAGTTTTGGGGTTCGGCATGACTAATTTAAGCCGTTTATATTGTCTATAGAGTTTGAATTCTCAAAATATGTAAATTATATTTATACCTCGTCGTCAGTAGGTTTAGAAACGGTGTACATATGTTGTAAAGTTTGGTTGTTGTTGGCGGGATAGCTACTTTAAAACATATCTTGTTAACAATGACGCAAATAACGATTTGACATTGAATGCAGCCTTTACCCGAAAGGACTGACAGTTATCTAAATGTTAACGAAACACGCTAAAAAACGCTCAGTTCATTGAATTATTGTTTTTCGAGCCGCAAGAAAGAAAGGGAAATGATACATAGGAATGCTGCCGTCTCCCCCCCCCCCCCCGGTTTACGTCCAGTGGAATCCCCCCCCCCCCCCCCCCCCTCGGTTTACGTCCAGTGGAATTGACTTGCCTAAGAACACATCGAAGTAACCCAGTGGCGACAGTGAGACTCGAACTCGTGATCTCCGGATTGAGAGCCATGCTAACCACTGGGACACCACTGCAACTTAACTAGCATACATACAATCTCGGTTAGACTGCTAATATTTATACTATTTGAAACAACTCAAACTATCATCAAATAAAACGGTTTGCATTAATTATTATTATTATTATTATACCATATTTATATAGCACTCTTTTCATATTTAACATACGTTCAAAAGTGCTTTACAAGTAAAACAATAATACATTCACATACAGTCAAAACTAAAAAAAGAACTATACATGTATTAACTCTAAGATATGAAGATATTAAGTGGTAAAATATAAAACAACATATAGATTATATTCCTAAAATAAAGTTAAGACATTATTATTATACTGACTAAAATTAAAATCCGTGTTTAAAAAATAGTACTGTCATAATAAGATGATAAAACAATGGTAAGCATTTATGAAATAGTCCAGCTTAAAATACACATCAGCCACTATATATCATTAAAAAGAAATGAATTTTAAGTGATCTCTTAAAAGAGTCAAGTGTGTTGGAATTCCGGATTCCCACTGGAAGCGCGTTCCACAACTTTGGAGCAGCAGTTGCAAAGCTACGGTCACCGTATGTAACTGTACGAGATCTTGGTACTACAAGAGTCAGAGTGTCACTTTGGGATCTTAAGTCACGCTGTGGTCTATACACCTTTAACATGTTTGTGATGTAGCTTGGAGATTGGTCATTTAAGGCTTTATAGATGTGACTCAATATTTTAAAGTCATTCCGGTATTGCACTGGGAGCCAGTGAAGCTCCTTTAACACTGGTGTGATGTGGTCGAAACGAGATTTCCTAGTAATGATACGAGCTGCTGTATTTTGAACTGTTTGAAGTTTGTACAAAATTGTCTTAGGTAGACCGCTAAGCAGGGAGTTACAATAGTCAAGTCTGGATGTAACAAGGGAATTTACAAGGGTTTTGGTTGCATCAATGGTTAGATATTGTCTAATGTGACCTATTTGTCGTAACTGGGCGTAACACGACCTACAAACAGCATTCACCTGTTGTTCCATGTCCATTTTGGAATCGAGAAATGCTCTCAGATTTCTAACACATGATGATGGTTTTATCTCAGAGTCTCCAACTTTAATAGATATGTCAGATATACACTCCACATTGCGCTTGGAGCAAAACAATATAAGTTCTGTTTTGTCTGCATTTAGTTTTAGCATATTGTGGTGCATCCCTTAAGTCCCCTTTGAATTATTGGCTTCAAACATAAGTGGTTCAGAGAAATTTAGAATAATATTTGGGGTTTTAAGATTTTGTTTTGATTCAGTTTGCAAAATATCGAAAAAAAAAAGGAAAAGAATAACCACTGGGACAACAACCAGACTAAATATCGGTGTTCACAAGCGTTTATCGTCATGATTAAATTACTCTTGGTATAGGTTCCTATGAAAACCCGAGAATTTCGACAATAACTGCTTTCACCTTTCACCCTTATTTAAATAATTAGATCCTGGTATATAAACTATTTTTGGATTTGTTTTTTTATCTTTTTGATGTCTTGATGACATGAACCCATCGTTTATGTGTCATCTAAGCAATATAAGACACCATAAAACAATGACATAAAGGCATACTAGTAGTTTATAAATGGAATGTTATGGTGGCATATAACTGCCGTCGAGATAATTTAGTCGCGATATTTTTTTCAGCTATTAAGACGACTTTTAAGCCCTTATAAGTCGACTTATAAGAAAAACCTACACCGAAAAAGTTTTTTGCTAACTCGCCGTAAAGTCGCGATAATGCTCTGTAGTGACAGTTAGACTGCTTCACAGCGTTGAGTGAAACGGGACGTGCGCAGTGAAGCAGTCTATTGCCTTCCTTAAATCCGAGTGATCCAAAGATTAAAAACTAACGCGACAAATTAATCGAGCATGTCACTTTAGAGCATTATCATGACTTCATGGTTAAAGTTTGTCGTGATACTTATCTAGACTTTGTTCTTATAAGTCGACTTATAAGGATTTAAAAGTCACCTTTATAGCTGAAACAAGTATCGCGACTAAATTATCTCGACGGCAGTTATATGCCACCATAACATTCCATTTATAAACCATAGAATATAGATCCTATACGAGGGACTACTAAAAAATAACTGGATGATAAAACAGCCCGGCAACAAGTTCCTGTTTCCTTTTTCTCAGCAACCACTTAGTTAATGTTACGTCTAATGATTAATGGTGTCGTTATGATAACTTTATGTGACGTCTTACGAGGCAATGTTTACAAAATGATTTGTTGAAACAACACATGTTTATGTTACTGATTATTTAAAATCAGAATTAAAGAAAGATACAGCATCGGGAATACTTAATAACTTTAAAGAGTTGTTGCAAAAACAATATTATTAAACGCTATTTAAAACAGCTCTATAAAACGTAGGAAAGGTTTAAAGGACTTTAAAAATACCATAACAAACAAAAGAAATATGACATATCACAAATGCAATGAAACATACATTGATGCGGCCATTTTTGACTTATGACGTCATCAAGCCTTTTTACCATATACAGTATGGCATATTGATGTCATAAAAAGGAAAGAAAATCACTACAAATGAATGTAAAGTCATAAAACGAGCATACCTTATATACATTTTACACGTTGTATATTTATATGTTATGCAGTGACTGATTGTATATGCTTTTAAAAACTCTACAAAGAGCTTGATGACGTCCTCATTCCATGCATGCCGCCAGATGAAAACTGTAGAAATTGCATTATTCGTAATATATTAAAGTAATCAAATCAGTAACTATTTTATTACGGTGACATGTGCAAGCGGTATGAAATACAAGCCATATATGTGAATACAATTACCAAGAACCTAAATGTGTTCAGCACATTCGGGGACTGTAGATAAATGCCATTGCCCGCCCAAATCAACATCAGGACTTAATGAAGCATTATATTGCCTTCCTTAAAATCCGAGTGATCCAAAGATTAAAAACTAATGCGACAAATTAATTCAGTCATATCACTTTATAAAAAATGTAACTCAATATGTGTTTGTATAAGTTGCAAATTAAGATACTAGCATTTAAAACACATTTTGCACGAGGACTTCAATAACAATCTAGAAATTAATAAATACCAAGCGTTGCGTTTTCAAATGTACTGAGTAACATAACATATTAATTTTCGATTAAATTTTTCCTCCATTACAGAGATTACATAATATAATATGATGACAACAATGCATATTAAAGTAGGTGATGTATGAAATATTTGAAAAAAAAGTGAAAAACATAGAACATGAACAATATGTACATACATATATAAAATACATCCAAAACATGTCTAATAAACATTCCTCTCTTGTTAGAACCTTTATTCACGAAACGAAATATAGAACGAAACGAAAGTAGACAAAGGTTCTGGAGGGGAATGTAATCATATGTATTTAACTACAGTATCCTGGTCCATGAGTAGACTAATGTAATACGCAATTGACTAACTCTAAGAATTGCCAATATTGCAGGTTTGTCTGCTAGTATCTTAATTTGCAACTTATACAAACACATATTGAGTTACATTTTTTATAAAGTGATATGACTGAATTAGAAAAGCATAATAATTAGTTGAAGACAATGTGTCAAAAAAGGGTATGCTAGTTCCAAGCATGACATTATACATATCTTTGCCAGGAAGCGTAATGAAGAGGTTAAATTGTACAATATCTAAGATCAAATATAAATCGTCAAAATATTTTTGTCTCGACAACGAAAAGGCTTCGCATGTTGTTGTTGAATGTTCGAATATGTCATTTACTTTAAAGTGGCACAACAAACATTCACTTTCATTGTATTGGCTAACATGAACCCACAGTTTAATTATATACAACACCAAACGAATGCTAACAGGACCATAAATGGACTACTTCCATTTCCGAACATATAGTAAATTGTTTCGCGAAGGTTAAATGATGTTGTTATCGACCCGAGATATTGTTGGTAGCCGTTTTGCTGACTATTTGGGAAGCTAATTCTACGTTGTTTAGTCCATTTTTGAACTCTTAATGATTTTACCTTTTCGAAAACTTTGTAGATAACAGGTAAGAGCGTTACCGGTCTATAGCTTGCCGTGTTACTTCTACATTTGCCTTCTTTTAATACAAGTATGATAATGCCGATTTTTAGATCGGACGGTACGTGTTCTGTATAGAAAATCATATCATAGAGATGTGCTAGATAACGAACTATTGATGTTCCTCCGTACCTTAGATGGTCATTTACTATTAGGTCATGACCTTCGGATTTATTTAATTTAATGGAGCGAATGACTTCATGTACTTCTGAAAACTCAACAGGACCGCTGAGGATCTTGTCAGTAGCATGATCGTTTGATTTCAAAAAACTGTCGATATGAGTATCAATTTCGTTTTTAAAATCTTCGTCAAAATCTTCATTTAATACAGGAATGAAAACACTTTCGTAGTGTTTTTTGAAGGCGCCTGCGATCTCGCCAGTTTCCCTGAGAACATTACCATCTACGTTTATGTCTCTTATGATATTGGAGCGTCTTTTCCTTTTCTTATTTAGAATTTGCCAAAATGTTTTTGAATCAACCTCTGCACTTTCTTCCAGCTCATTATAAAATCTGCTATTACACTCTGAAATTGCATTTTCCTGGATATTTTTGAATTGTCGTTTAGATAATTTGTAGTTTGTGTAAGATGAATGAGTATGGTCCCTAGGCCTTCCTTCAGAGAGCCACGCTCGTCTTAACTGTCTCTGGGTTGCGTGTGCTTGTTTGACCTCTGAGGTCCAGTAGGGCTTTGCGTGTACATTTGGTTTTAATTTAGGCAAGGTCTTATTTGCGGCCGTATGAATAGAATGAACAATGTGTCTGTACATTTCATCTACGTCATGATTTGAGCAAATATCTAGATTTAAAATATCACGTTTTGATAACTCTTTGTTTAGTTCAGCTGAATATTTTTTCCAGTTAACCTGCTTGTGTTTCTGAATGTTTCTAAATATATAAGCATCCATAGGGAAACAAAACTCAGTTATGATTGGAAGATGGTCAGATACAGTGCAGACATCATCATCAATTGCATTGCACACATTAATAACATGTTTTTGGTCGCTACTAAGTATAATGTAATCAAGCGTTTTCTTAGTTGGTCTGAACGTAAACGAACGACCTTCTATATTTACGAAAAATAGCAAGTTGTTATGAAGAAACCGTTTTAATAAGCACCCTCTTTGATTATGTACTGTCGAGCTACATATATCAACATTGAAATCCCCCGTTAGTATGACATTTCCCTTTTCTGAATATATTTCTAATAGAGACTGCACTGTATCTAGACATTCTTTGTATTCATCAAAACTATAATTTACTGAGGGCATATATACTTTCGGCATCTATTAGCAAATTGTTTTTGTTTACTTTGGGCAGACAGAATATTAACCTTTGTGGCTTGGTGAATATCCGGTACACTACAGTACATAGTACTTAATTAAATAGAAAGAAAGATATCATAATATAAACTCTTTTTTGTTTTTGTTTTCGGTAATGGATTGTTTTTTCCGTAGGTTATCAGTCAGTTTGGATGGCTTCCTAATTGTTTAAATGTTCGTGTGAGTTATCGTCAAGAAAAAAGAAAGAGACGACAGACTATGTATACACTACCAATTCCAGAAGCCGCTTTATTTATACAAACGATGCGTTGACTCAAACTGATCCAAACTTATTAACTATTTGTCAAGTACATGATTCGTGCTATATGCACGGGTATAGCACCAGTCGCTGTTATTAACCATACTTGATTGTCGCTCTAATTATAACTTGAACAAAGACAACTATAAACTCGACACAGTTTTTAAATAGCGAACATGAAGCCTACATTAACAACTTCCTATACAAAACTATCGAATTATACTTTTTTGAAAGTTTAATAAAAATAAAAAATATCACTGCATCTTGGGATCATACGTTACAGGTGTAGCATACCCATAACATCACAGGAAGTACATGACGGCCTGGGGAAGCACACCAATTGCATCACAGGAAGTACATGTCGGCCTTGGGTAGCACACCCATTGCATCACAGGAAGTGTCGGCCTGGGGTAGCATAATGGCGGTCGGTAAATAATTCTCATTTCTTTTTGTAAAAAAAGGCATTCTCACTAATTAAAGTGGCATTTTTGGTTTATATCACATTGTTCTTTAAACACCAGCATATGTATATGCATAGCTAAGTTGTTGCTATATATAATAATTATGTAAAAGTTCGTTTTATAAATACGCTTTTTCATATAATTTTCATGAACACAATATTTATCAATTTTTATATGATTCTCGTATAATACTTATATGATTCTCATACACAAGGTATTATATAAGAACTGCTCCTTTTATATAATAATCATATAATAGATATCATATGAGAATCATATACGAATCATATTATACTTAATGTGTTGCAAGATTGGTAGTGTATACATGGGAAGAATATGACTGTTTAATATATACTTTAAAGGGACACGCGACAATCTTAAGGTGTTTTTTTTTATCATTCATTAAAACTAGCACCTCGATTTATTAATACTGTATCATTTTTTACTGTAAGACTGCTTGCGTATAATTAAATAAACAAGAGACCCAATAGGGCCTGTGGATGCTCTACTTGCTAAAGATAAAGCTTTTGTATAAGGGGCAATAACTCTGTCAAAAATCAATCAACCGGAACATGGCAATGATATACGCAACTAGGCTTGGTACTGATGATTCCTGCCAAGATTCGTTGAAATCCGACTAGAGGTTCAGCAGAACTAGTCTGTAGAAAGTGTGTGTTTTAAAATCGTAAAAAGGGCCATAACTGTGACAAAAATCATTCAAGAAGAACAAGGCAATGACAGACGCAACTAGGCTTGGTAATCATCCTTCCTCATCCTCCCTGCCAAGTTTCGTTGAAACTAGACATGGAACTGATCATCTCTAAAAGCTTCGTATAAATCTGGCCAGGAGTTCAGGAGAACTAGTCAGGACAAGGTTTGTGTATTAAAACATTTAAAGGGGCGTAACTCCGCCAAAATATTTCAACCGAAACACGGTGACGATATGTACAAATAGGCTTCGTATTGATCATCCCTGCAAAGTTTCATTTCAGTCTGGATAAATGAAGGCCCTGTCGTCTTAACGATGCAAAATACAGCATTTTTTAACTAAATCAAGGGCCATAACTCCGGTGTTACTAATCCGATTTGGTTGGTTTTCAAATTTGTCCAATTTATCATTGATAGTAACAATCTGGTAAAGTTTGGTAAAGATCGGATGAAGAATGAAGGCCCTAGCATCTTAATGAGGTAAAATATAACGTGTTTAAATAAATATAGGGCCATAACACTGTTGCTAGTCCGATACGGCTGGTTTTCGAACTTGTCCAAGCTTTTAATTATATTAACAATCTGGTTAAGTTTGGTAAAGATCGGATGAACAATGAATGCCCTATCTTCTTAACGAGGCAACAGATAGCATTTTTAACTAAATCAAGGGACATAACTCCAATGTTACTCATCCGATCTGGCTGGTTTTCAAACATATCCGAGATTTCATTGATATTAACACTCTATTAAAGTTTGGTAAAGATCAGATGAAAAAAATGAAGGTCTTAACGAGGCAAACTACAGCATTGTTTAATTTAACCAAGGGCGACAGCTCCGGTGATACCAATCCGATATATTTAAATATATAATTGGTGAAATGTGAAATATTATCAATAGTTAGTAATATGTTAAAAAATGTGCTTTGAACTATTCTAATAATTAGGATGACTGATTATAAATATGGAAGTTGTGTTGAACAACTAACGGAACGCCGCCGTGAGTTTTAAACAAATCAAGATTGCCGTGTGTCCGTTTAAAGCTACAGACCCTCTATATAAATCGATTTCTTCTTTGTAGGCGTGTCTTTATTTGTAACTTCATGTTCACCAGCTCATGTTGAAATCGGGTATTTAAGCGAGCAAATATAACGTAGGACATCATTTATTGTATAGACATCGACCAGTGCACATCGTACCTGTACACAGGTAACATAATAATTTGCAGAAGAAAAAAATATTTGCCTCTTTCGGGACTCGATTACACGACCTTCTGATTTCAAGTCAGGTGCTCGATCACTGAGCTATAACGCTGCTTGTGAAAGTGGTATACAAACTACAATTTATTATGAGGCAAAATAACTTAACATATATTTGAACGCAAATCAAGATGAATCCATAAATATATAGACCATCGTGTCGGACGAGTAAATTAGCATTGCCTGGTGTAATACTATATGTTATCAATATGAAACCAATATTCCGCCTCAAAACAACCATATATCGACTCGTTATTTAGCGCATAATGAGTTTGGTGGTGTGCTAGTTATTATGTAATGCCTATTTAGTATTAATAATGCTAGAACAAACCAATAAATAGCCTTGGTCTAGTGGTTAAATGTACGGCCTTTAAAACTTAAAAGCGCAACGGCTGTGGTCTGTGGTTCAAATCCCGTTCCGGGCAAGAACTTTTTTTATCACATATATTCTGAAGCCGTATATTTATCGATGTTACCTGTACGAAGGATTAACAAAAATGTGATATTTTACGCATCGATTTCTGCCATATATACCGACTTTTGGGGTGTTCGTCGATTTGAAACTATTTCACACGTGACTCATTCATATTCATGAGTTATTACCAGTTAATATAGAGAGTCTGTAGCTTTAAGGAATAAAACAGGAATATCCGCTATATACTGTATGTCTCATATGCTGCTTTAATCGAATGGTACATGTTACGTAGACCTTTCCTTCTGGAAAAAAAGAAACAACACATAATACTCCCAATGTTATCCGTTCAAAGTTTCATTGTTGATAGAAAACGCGTTTGGCTCAAGTAGGTGAGCAAACTTAGGATATAACATTACATTAAATATAGTCCTGAAATGGCTAAAATGTCCAAAGTGGAAATTCAACATTTATGAATTGCATGTTACAAAGTGTACTGTGAACTCTTCAACATAACAGTTTTGTCCTTTCTCTAACTAGCTGCAATATTTTTTCTTTCTTTTTTTACAAAACGTCGTGGGATTCCTCTGGAATATTATGTGGACTTAAGTGTGAATGATATAGCGTACATTCCGGAGTTCAGTTTCATTTTTTCCTTAAGTATATAATGTAGTTTTAGTTTTAGACAGTAATATTCATATCGTAAAAAGTAGAGGTAGTAAAACGGACATTACGAGCATAATAACATCACGTTGTTTTTCTTTATGTCTTTGTAATATCTACTTGATTAATTATGACCCTCACTGATACATGAGATACACAGAGAACCATGGTTACCATGGTTAGGATAACATCTTCAAATAATGGATGTTATTAATTCAGAATTAATTTAACCTGAAACCTGCTTGCATATATCATATAAAGTTTTTAAGTTTTCAACTTTTATTCGTTATTATATCATAGGTTTACATATAGTATTGGTGCACTATAATCAACAGTTAGAAATATGCAAAAACAGTTTGCTTTATACTATGTATATAATTAATACATGTCCTAATGTTTGAACAAATGTAAGTTATGTAGAAAAACTAACGGTACGCCGCGAGTTTTAAACACATCAAGTTGCCTACAGCAAAGAGTAATTATACCAAAATAGAATTTTGTCATAGTCTAAAGGCATAAAACTACCATTTATTTTCCACATTAATACCAATGTTAAAATGTCAGATATTAATTATTTGCTGCAACTTCAACTCAAGTATGGATAATGCAGCATTGTAATTTTTCATATAGGAAAATCACCAGAAAAGGCAGGGTCACAAGAAATGTAAAAATATCCTTGTTTGTTTACTAAACAGGTCAAAGGTTCCGTCCGAAACAATCATGTCTCAAAGAACTGAAGGGATTTCCGTGAAACGTCACACAAATTGTAACCACAATTAGAAGATGTCGTATTCACGAATCGGGTCCGTTCTTCAAAGGTCAAGGTCACACTTGGAGGTCAAAGGTCAAATGAGTCAAATGTTTTGTCCGAAACAAAATGTTCATGGGCATTTGTCACTTATAGGTGACATTTCTTGTTTTTGTCTCTCCTGCATGGTTTTTACCAACAGGTGGTTTTAAATTGATCAACATTTCAATGATCGTTATTTTATCACGTAAATGCACTCATGCTTCCATAGTTCGGACAGATGTGGCCTAATTAATAATAAATTAATTAGCTCACATTTGTCCGAACTATGGAAGCTACGTATGTGTCCTTCATATACAGGGCTTTTTTCCCACAAAATTGGGAAAATTGTCCTTATGTGGGAAAAAACGCGTTTATATCTCATTTTGGGCAAGTGTGAGATTTCATCAATTAAGTAAATATGACAATTCTATGGTGTATTTATATGTTCGTCCATTATTTTTTACAATTACTGACTTCTCAGTCAGAACTGAATTAACAGACAAAAATGCATTGCAGAATTAATGCTTTTTCTAAAATTCTGCTTTCTGGTTGAGAAAGATTTCTGCCTTGGTTGGGAAAAAAACATGTCTTTGGGATCCAGACGACGAAACAATCAGGTAACTTTTTACGTCCACGGTTAGACTTCGGTCACGTGACAATTCAAAAACAAGATTTCAGCGCCCTTGGATTTATTTTTGTCTTAAATCGGCTGTTGAGTTTTTTACTGCACCGTTAGAGAGAAGCTCGTTTTAGTGAGGTGGCGTGGTTTAAAAAAGTGGTACATGTTATGAAACAATGAATATGATTTTTAGATACACATGTGTTATTGCTTGAAATAGAGCCCTATGTGAATAGATTATCATGTTAATCCTTTATTTTCTGGCCAGTTACACATGTTCTCTGCACTGAATGGCATTTTGGAAGCCGAACCCTTGTTAATATGTATACTTAGTAACAGAGTTTTGGATATTTGGGTCCTCAGGCTTAAGACTCTATACCAAACCATTTGGACACCATCCCAACACCGTGCAGACCCCCTTTGGGACGAGGCATTTTATCCTTTTTCGGGTCGCTGTTACATAAGGTAGAACAGCCCTGACATACAACATCAAATAGATGATAACGGACAATTAACGACGTTAAGGTGACGCACTTATGACTTCTTGATGACATTTAAAACAGTAATTCAGATGCAGTAATGCCAAGGTCACATATGTCATTCAGTCGTTCACATGTTACCAAGATATTTTAAATGCCAACGCACATTTAATCACCTTTTATTGCAAGAATTGATTAGCCTTTCTTTCGGAGGTTTTTGCGGTTTTAAGCGCCGGCAGAAAATGGTAAATTTCGGAAACGGGCATTACTTGTCACGTTAACAGTCCGCAACAAATAATGTTTTTAAAAAAAAGTTAAATACTGTAAGTAAAGTGGTTTCTAGTTGTCACATTTGCTAGTTTAATACTGTCATGTTTGTGTTCATCATGAACTTAAAATTATATTAAGAAATCTTGCGTATCTATCGACATATGTAATTTAGAAGACAATAAGATTCACTTGTTGATGCCGTCGTGTAGCTGAAGTAAGGTAGTATTTATATGTTATTAGATTTGTATTGAGATATATGCACGAGTTCTTCCGTGTACTAGAGCGCAATATTTTTCGCGGAAGAACTCGTGCATATATCCCAATGAAATTTGTTTTGCATACGCATTTTTAATATAAAAAAATTGAATAGTAGGAACAAAAACATGTTTTAAGATTTTATTTTCGTCAAAAATATGTGTTTGAAACAAACACAAGTTCTTAACATCGTGGGAATTTACACACTGCAATCAACACACTACGATTGGTTTTTATCATGTGACATAGTTCCTGTGACGTAATATATATAAAACGTACATGAAACTGTAAATTACACCAATCCCGAACGAGTATGCAAAACAGGAAAGAAGTTCCAAGTACATCACACACCCCTCTTTACAACACGTCGGATTTGGGCCAATATTTATGTTTCCAGTTACAAAGTAAAGGGAGTTTGTAAATGCGTATGCAGTAACTACATGTATAGTGTGTAGTTACCTCCACCAGCGTGTCGTTTCCTTCGTCGCTGCCTCGGTGAGGTGTTGGCGCTGACAAACTTTTTTTACAGCTGTCCTTCATCCGCTGCTAAAAGATAAGAACTATTTATTTTAACAGGGCCACTACACCGGATTTCGTGAGTCTAAAGAAGGATAAAAATATCGGACAGGGAAAGCAGCATTCAAGGACGACAGTCAACCACAAGTTGACACATAATATGCAGACTGTGGGCAACAAGCTTTAACATTGGCCTGTTTTTCAGTTTTGACGTAACAGGTTACCTGATGGTGACCTGTTTCTCGTTATGTGTCATAATTGACGACAGCGCCTCGTTATTCAAACTTTATGGCAAAAAGTCGTAAATAATTCGAGGGGTGAGTGGAAAACTGTTGTAACTATATATAAATAATCAACAAGATACACTAGTGTCACACTAACCCTCGATTATGTCCTCATCAACATTGAAACTAGTGTAAATAAAAATTAGTAGTCTCGCTCCTTTTAGCATAATGCATAATACTTATGTATATACTAGCACGTCGTCTGCTGTAAACTTAATTGCAAGAAGTTAGAGGCCGGCTTAGGTCGTGAATTTGGATAGGTAATTTTGGTAAGTGCTTAACGTCTAAGGTTTTAATAACAATCATTATTAATAGTGTGTAATTAATTACAGCGTTGTTTACAGCGTTGATTACATCGTTGTTATTCTATCATAAAAGTATTATATTACATTCATGCTTGTGATGGGTAGAGATTATTATTAGTAATCTTAATAATATATACAGAGGATCTTACATGAATGAGAACGAATGTTAGATTCTATTTAACACATAACTCACATATCGACTTTTATTGCATTTTGCCTGTCGTTATACCACTAGTGGAGTATCGAAAATATTGAATGGTACAGCGTCGTTACTCTATCAATAATTAGTGTATTACATTTCTGCCTGTTTCTTCTATGATAAAATATTATTTTACATTTCTGTCTGTGATTCATAAAAATTGTTATTATTATATAATAATATATATGCCTTGTTATTATATCAATAAATTATTATTTTACTTTTCTGTCTGTGATTTATAGAGCTTATTATTATTATGTATAGCGTATAAAGAAATACAGGGTTGTTTTTAAACGCATTTCGAAATTACGATATGCATCGTGTCTCATTTATCATTAAAACGTTTTCCTTATGTCATTTCTATGTCAGTTTATTCCCGAGTTTAGTAACGTTTTGCGACTTTTAAACTAACATAAGTATATCTTTCCAGTGGTATATTAATTATTACATTACGACGCCTATTCCATTTTTTTTATCGTTTATATATTTAATTTGTCTAACATTATATTTATATTATATATAAAAAACAGATCTTGATTCATCCTTATTAATACTTTCTGGGATAAATTTTAGTTATGTTTTGCTAAAACCCATGTAGCAGCTTTATAATATACCATAATGTGTAATGTTATGCCAATTTTCTGAGTAATATTGTTTCTCGTTTTACAAAAAGGGAAAACACGGGACACACAGTCTTCGTATTGTGATGGTACACACACTGCAGTTGATAACCTTATAACAATATTTCCATGGTTCACACACTTCATCTGATAACCTTATAACAATATTTCCATGGTTCACACACTGCATTTTATAACCTTATAACAATAGTTTCATGGTTCACACACTGCATTTGATAACCTTATAACAATATGTCCATGGTTCACAAACTGCATTTGATAACCTTATAACAAATAGTGCCATGGTTCACACACTGCAATTGATAAACTTATAATAATAGCTCAAATGTTCACAAACTGCTTTCGATAACCTTATAAAAATATTTCCATGCTTCACATACTGCAGTTGATAACATTATGACAATATTTCCATGGTTCACACACTGCAGTTGATAACCTTATAACAATATTTTCATGGTTCACAAACTGCTTTTGATAACCTAATGACAATATGTCCATGGTTCACACACGGCATTTGATAACATTATGACAATATTTCCATGGTTCACACACTGCTTTTGATAACATTATGACAATATTTCCATGGTTCACACACTGTATTTGATAAACTTATAGCAATATTTCCATGGTTCACACACTGCATTTGATAACCTTATAACACTATTGCCATGGTTCACACACTGCGTTTAATAACCTTATAGCAATAGTTCCATGGTTCACACACTGCCTTGTTAATCTTATAACAATATGTTCGTGGTTCACACACTGCATTTGATAACCTTATAACAATATTTCCATGGTTCACACACTGTATTTTATAACCTTATAACAATAGATCCATGGTTCACACTTTGCAGTTGATAATCTTATTACCATAGTTCTATGGTTCACACTGTGCAGTTGATTACCTTATAACAATAGTTCCATGGTTCACACACCGCATTGTTAAACTTATAACAATATTTCAATGGTTCACACACTGGATTTTATAACCTTATAACACTATTTCCATGGTTCACACTGTGCAGTTGATAACCTTATAACAATATGTCCATGGTTCACTATGTGCTGTTGATAATCTTATAACAATAATTCCATGGTTCACACTTTGCATTTGATAACTTCCATGGTTCACACACTGCATTGTTAAACTTATAGCAATAGTTCCATGGTTCACACTGTGCATTTGTTAACCTTATAACAATAGTTCCATGGTTCACACACTGTATTTGTTAACCTTATAACAATAGTTCCATAGTTCACACACTGCATTGTTAAACGTGTAGCAATAGTTCCATGGTTCACACTGTGCAGTTGATAACCTTATAACAATATTTCCATGGTTCACACACTGTATTTGTTAACCTTATAACAATAGTTCCATAGTTCACACACTGCATTGTTAAACGTGTAGCAATAGTTCCATGGTTCACACTGTGCAGTTGATAACCTTATAACAATATTTCCATGATTCACACACTGCATTTGTTAACCATATAACAATATTTCCATGATTCACATACTGAATGTTTAACCTTATAACAATATTTCCTTGGTTCGCACACTGCATTTGATAACCTTATAACAATATTTCCATGGTTCGCACTGTGCAGTTGATAACCTTATAACAATAGTTACATGGTTCACGCACTGCATTTTATAACCTTATAACAATATTTCCTATTTTATTTTAAAAAATCTGAACATAGAAAACTCACAAAGCAACACATCTTGAGAATCTGTTTAGCCCATATTACACTAATCTGATATTAATTGGACAGTCCGTCCGTCGCGAACAGGTGTCGCCTACTCCTCAAAAACTATAAAAACCAACCACGCCAAACTTGATGTGCAAAATAAGAACCAAGTAATAATGTGCGGGAAACTAATGCGAATAAATCCGATACAAATTAAAGGAAAAGTAGTCGGTATGGTAATATATTTTAGCACGTAGAGAATAGAACGAAATACTCACTATTGAGTATTCTGGTCATAGTCATTTATTTCAAAACGCTCGTCAACTTATCTGGAATTTTTGTTTCCTTTCAAGTAGTCAAACAGTACAGTTTATCACGCATAGAAGAAGAAGATTTTTTATTAGCCTCGTCATAGGTCTATTTGGGTGGAGGCCATCCCAAATAAACCTTACAAAGTGCATACATATTATGCAATAAGTCATATATGACTCTTGAGCACAGTTTTAAACAATAACAAACATTTCTAATATATCAATGGCGTTATGACAGTGTTAATATAAATATTACTTAGAATTATGTTTATTAAATACAATGGTATATTAATCTAACAATGTCACACATGAAATGCGCTATTCTTTTGTAACAAGTGTTTTTAAGATATGAAAATTTTAAGTATTACAATATTGTTGTTTAACAGCTTCTCTCTGACATTTTGACATACATGATATATTATATCTCTAAGTTGCACGGAGCGTGTTAAAATAAAAACACCAACATAATTGTTATTGGGAGTTTTCACAGGTTATACTTTTTCTTTTTTCAAATCCTTTAAATACATATGTGGCTAAGTTTCGTAATTGTTGCTTATTTTCTGACTGAAATAATTCTATTGTTTTGAACATGTTGCTGTTTTTACGAAAAGTACTTTTTAAACAATGTTCAAATAAAAAATGAAATTCATCTCCAAGAGAACTACAGAATTGGCATTTTCTGTTTTCTCTTGGTATTTTTTTTCCAAGGACTCGTTTCAATCTCTAGCCTATGAGATGAGACTCTTAATTGGGTTAATGCCGTTCGAAAATTTTTAATATTGTTTATATCCAAATATGGTTGAAACTTGAAAATTGAATTCAGGTTGTAAAATGTCGCTCTAGTTGATTGATTTAAGCGGCTATCCCAGTTTTGTATAAACGCGTATCCCGCAAACGTGTTTTACTATTAACAAAAACGATTTTATATCTTCTACCCATTGTGATACCCATACATTATAAAAACCTAAATTTCCCAATATATTTTTAACCAAAGATGCCCAGTTTGTTTTATTTGGCAGTGTTTCACTATCATTAAGCATCATGGTCAGATATCACTATTGATTTGGGTCTTCTGATTGGTTGAAAAAAGTATAGGGTATATTAGGGCATATAGTCAGATTGTAAGGTAGATTCTGATTGGATTAAATTACCCAAATCATAACAAATCCCCATGAAACATCAAAATATTATGTTTCCATCATAAAACATGTTGATTTAGGATATTTTGACTGACATTTGCATTTTTATGGATACAATTTTACTGAGAGTATATTTGCAAAAAGGAAAATTTCTTTAATGCCATTCTTGGGGTGGCCACCTTCAGTGAACTATTAGAGGCTGAAAGCATCAGATTATCCCCCATTTGCTGGTCATTTTTGAGTGTCTCTAAGATAGTTCTTTAAAAAAGTTAGGTTTTATCATCCATTCGGATATAGGAATAGGGGTTGTAGGCCAAAAGGCTATAATGGAGGCCTATTGGAAATGCAACAGTGGTATATGATCTCATAGAGTATGCATTAACAATGTATTTTCGTGCATTGCTGTTTACTATTTTTTACCAATATTTGATTATTATATATAATCGCTGAGTATGATAATTTATTCGTCCTAATTCACCATATATAAATCATTCTGTGCAGACGTTTTCACTCGTAGCTTTGATTTGCAAAATTGTAAATGAACTCATTCGATTTGATATGCCTGTCTAAATCCCCATACTTCGCTACCGTAATTTAGAAAAGGTGATACCAATTTATCAAATAATTCTAAAGTATGCCTTATAACCAAATTTATAAAGGTACCTGTTTAGTTTAAAAATAGCCTTTTGAGCATAGTAAAGACAGATTTTCACAGGTCACCAAGCCCTGAAATGTCACCACAGTTTTCAGTACGAGCTACTTTCGAGGGTAATGACTCCGGAAGTAAAATATTAACAGTATGCCACCAGTATATAGTATGGGAGTTACCGTTATTTTCATTACGTGGTCCCGCCTTAATTCCATTAAGCGATGATAAAGCTTATATTAGGAGGATTTTATAATGGATATTTCAACAATAAAACACGTTTAAAAACATTTTTTATTTAAAAAATGTTATGTTCTGTTTAAAATGACCTATCAAATGTTTTAATTTTGGAATATGAAAACTTTTTAAGCCGAAATTAAGGTTTTATTTCATACCCCAGACAACCCTGTTTTTGCTTCTTGGAGAACGGGTTGGATGAGGTATGAAAGTTAATACGTGGACCACGTAATGTTTATTGCGTTTTATAGTTTATTAGTATTAAAATAGTTTATTGTAGTAAGATATAATGTACATGAGTTATATCCATTTATATTTTAATGTAAATATTAATATTGTACGATGCGTGTTGCCGATTCCTAAAAAAGTATAAGCGCTAACCACACCCAACTTTATGTGCAATATCGCTCCAAAGAAACGATTTGTGGGAAGCATAGACAGATATTAACATGAGTCTTTTTTTTGCCTTGAGGCATTTAGATAGTGATGTTTTAGGCTTATTCACTGTCCACATTTTTGGCTAAAAAACATGCAATTTGAGTGATAATATGTATACTTTTGATCAAGGATGTATATAAAGGATCAAGTAACAAGATTGTGAAAAAAAAAATTGAAAAATATATTTGGAGATATTTGACATAAACTGATCTTACAAGAATCAGACAAAGGATTTTTTCCCTTGGATTTACATAGCAGTGGGAGTCTCTAGCACTTTGGACACTTTCCCTTGAGGATTAACTTTTGAAGTGTATTGTGTGGGGATTAGCACCAGTCAGTCATGAGCAAAATGGATGGTAAAAGTGAACTTAAACCTGCCAAGCTGCAAGCTCCAGGCAAGAGCTCAGGCTCAGGAAATAAACCTCCACCAGGGACACGTCCAAATAACGAGAAGTCACTTAACAGTAGTGTTGAAGAGATTAGTGTAATAAATCACCAGTTAGAAGGATTATCCGATGATATGAAATCTATTAGGGATGATCTCAAAATGGTGCTTAAGAAAGATGAAATGGAAAAATTCATCGAAAAAACTATCTCAAAAATCATCGCCGATCTCAATGAAAATATGGACATGACAATTTCAGTGAAAATAGATGAAAAAAAAAAGATCTGGTTCAGAAAATGAAAAACTTAGAAACGGTGAGTGAAAGTCTGAAAAAAGAACTTACATCCATCAAAACACAGATAAAACATCAGGGTGCCCAGAGGGAAGAGAACGAACTACTTTCAAAGCAAGCTCTTGCCAAGTCCAATTATAATGAGCAATACTCTCGGAAAAACAATGTAAAGATAATGGACTTGAAGGAAAAGACAAATGAAAAAGAAGAAGACCTTGTCATAGAGATATCCACCCTGTTCAAGAAGGAAGATATCACAGTTGATCCGGCAAAGATCATAGCTGTGCACCGGATACCGGGGAAACCTGGCCACCCAAAACCTGTGCTGGTCAAACTTATGAATAACACTGAGAAAGCCAAGATCATGACACACAGGTCAGCTTTCAAGACCATGGGAAATCGTCTGGTGGATGACGTAACTAGACTAAACGCAGAGCTCATCCGACGCCTTTCCGAGCATAAACACATCGATCAGGCCTGGTATTTTAATGGCTCGGTATACGGGAGGACAACAAATGGGACACGCCACAAGTTTGACCTGTTTGATGACATCACAGAAATCATAAAGAAATAAAAGACGATTAACTGTTCTTCCGAGATATTTCATTTTAATACATATATTATGAGAAGACTTTGGACAGTGTGTTAGGGATAATCTGTTATTTTTCATTTCATTGAAACTCTTGCAAGGATTTGATTTTTTAACATGGCCTTTTGTGCCATGCAGTTTACAGAGAGATTTAATATAGCGGCAACTCAAATAACTGTGACATTTCTAAGGAAGGATTACCCTCCCAGTATTAGAGATTATACATTCATACAATGTATACTAAGTAGCTAATTACATCAATTTTCATGCCATTTAAGAAGTGCTGATTTTTTATTTAAAAGTGCAAGTATAGTTAAATAAGATTAAAGTTAAAATGCCTTTTTACAGTTAGATTGTTTAGTAATTGTGCTAAATACTATTACTGGTTTTTGATCAGTATTCTTTATTATAAAGGACACCAAAATGGATACGCGTGCGGGATCTAATGACAAAACATTTGACAGTGATACAATCATAAAGAAGGAATAAATATGATAACGGATTTTTATACAAAATTATATATTGGATTTTTAAGGAAGGTTCAATTAGGTGAGTCTCTTTTCATCGTAAACATGTTTTTGTTTCTCCTTATTTTTGGTGGACATGTGTTTTTCCACTGATTTAAATTTAAAAATACCTTTGGATAAAAAGTTGAGACAATCTATATACATGTGATTAATAATATATACATATTAATAGGTTATGTTGTAAAGATATAGTTTTTTGTGTGACACTGTGTGGGTTTTTTTTAAACTTATTTTAACGTATATTCAGTTACATAGACATCACAAGTACTAACTTACTTCTAGATCAGATAAAAAAATATTTAAAAAAGAAAGGAAAGATTTTGGTCAAATAATTTTACTCAAAAAGAATTTTAAAAATCAATGTTTAATAGGTTATAGCCAAATTGTGTGATTTAGTTGCCTTTTTCAAAAAACATGCAGAATTGTTTTTTGTTTCTGTATGCAGATTTCACTTTTCCATTGTTTTATGTATTCTCTCCCACCTGGTCATGTTCACTGATTCTTCTTTTGTACATTAAATGACTGCGGTAAAAATTATGTCTGTTAACTGCCAGGGCATTGGTTCAGCTGAAAAGCGTCTGGATGTTTTTAATTACATAAAATCTAAAAAGTGTCATATATTTTGTTTACAAGATGTTCATTCCACATCAAGCACTGAGAAATTTATCCCAGCAGAATGGGGTAATAATTGTTTATTCAGTTCCGGAAAGTCTAATGCCCGAGGGGTAGCAATTTTATTTAGTAAAGATATAGAATATAAAGATATAGAATATACAATACATAAGCACATAGCTGACCCTGAGGGAAACTTTATAACTATAGATTTAACTGTTGAAAACAAGAGATTAACCCTTATTTCATTATATGGACCAAACACTGACTCACCTACTTTTTTTGATAGGATTATGGCAGGAGCAGAGACCATGAATAATAAGGATATGATCTTATGTGGCGATTTTAACTTGGTCCAAAACACAAAATTAGATTACTATAATTACAAAAATATCAACAATAAAAATGCCCGTGAAAAAGTGATTGAAATAATATCGTGTTATAATCTTATAGACCCATTTAGAGAATTTTATCTCCATACTAAAAGATACACTTGGCGTAAGAAAACACCATTAAAACAGGCTAGACTCGATTTCTTTTTAGTCTCAGAAAACCTTCTGGCATCAGTTAATAAATGTACCATTGAATCTAGCTACAGGTCAGATCACTCGATTACTATTTTAAACTGTAACTTTACAGAATGTATTAAGGGTAAGCCACTATGGAAACACAACAATTCCCTACTAACTGACGTAGACTACTTGAATATAATTAACAATAAAATTAAAGAAATTAAAATACAATATGCCTTACCTGTTTATAATATCGAAAATATTAGCAATGTCCCTAATGAAGAAATACAATTAACAATTAATGATCAGTTATTTTTAGACACATTATTGATGGAATTAAGAGGTAAATCAATATCATACGCTAGTTATATAAAAAAGTTAAATGAAAAACAAGAAAATGATCTTATAAATAAAATAAAACAATTAGAACATTGTCTCATTCCTGATAATGTACCACATCTTGAACAATTGAAAGAAGAATTATTATTATATCGTAAACAAAAGATGAATGGCTACTTAATTAGATCACGTGCCCAGTTTATAGAAGATGGAGAAAAACCCACACATTTTTTTTGTAATTTAGAATCACACAATTACACAAGTAAAATCATTCCAAAAATTGAAAAACCTGATGGCAAAATAATAACGGACCAGAAGGAAATTTTACAGGAAACTAAACTCTTTTATGAAAAATTGTACTCCAGTAGAGATGATGAACTACAAGATGTTGACTTAAACAAAGAATTTTTAGGACTGAAAATACCTAAATTATCATCAGAGGAAGCCACTTCATTAGAAGGAATTTTGACATATAAAC
This sequence comes from Cyrtodaria siliqua, assembly GCA_037043455.1. Taxonomy (NCBI): domain Eukaryota; kingdom Metazoa; phylum Mollusca; class Bivalvia; order Adapedonta; family Hiatellidae; genus Cyrtodaria; species Cyrtodaria siliqua. The sequence continues at coordinate 82,037 of JAWPHD010002038.1, read as the reverse complement.
AAGTTTCAATTTCGCTCTCTTCAATGAAAAATAATCGTTCACCCGGAACTGACGGATTCGGTGCAGATTTTTTAAAAGTGTTTTGGAAAGACCTAGGTCATTTTGTTGTTAGGGCAATAAACTACGGATATCTAAATGGTGAATTGTCAGTAACTCAAAAAGAAGGCATTATTACGCTTATCTCGAAAGATAATAAACCTAGAAGATTTCTAAAAAATTACCGTCCAATATCTTTATTAAATTGCGTTTATAAGATTGCTTCAGGTGCAATAGCAAATAGATTTAAATCAGTTTTACATAAGATCATTCATGAAAGTAAATCAGGGTTCATTGCTGGTAGGTTCATGGGAGAAAACACTCGGATGATATTTGATGTAATGCAATTTGCAGAAGAAAATAATTTGCCACGACTTATATTACTAGTCGATTTTGAAAAAGCATTTGATTCGCTCTCATGGGTATTTATCTTTAATGTTCTAAAGTTCTTTAAATTCGGGGCATCAATTATCTCTTGGGTAAAAGTATTATATAATAATGCCAAACTATCGGTTAACCAGGCTGGTAACTTATCATCCTTTTTTAACATCGGCAGGGGCTGCCGACAAGGCGATCCATTATCACCGTATATTTTTATTCTTTGCGCAGAAATTTTGGCAATTAAAATAAGGAACAACAGGAAAATTAAAGGCATTATAATTAACAATCATGAGTACAAATTATCTCAGTTTGCGGATGACACTTCAGCTATCCTTGACGGCTCGGATACATATCTTAATGAAACACTAAATGAATTATCCTTCTATGCAAAAATCTCAGGCCTTAAAGTAAACTTTGATAAAACGCAGGTAGTATGGATTGGAACAAAAAAATATAGTACTGACTCCATCAAGACAAGGTGGAAGCTGTCTTGGGGAAGCAATCAATTTAAATTATTAGGTATTCATTTTAATGTTGATCTTGACATGATAATAGATATTAACTATCATGATAGAATATTAAAGATTCAGAATCTTATTAAACTTTGGAAACGTAGATATTTAACTCCATTAGGCAAGATAACAGTGATTAAATCTATATTGATACCAACTCTTAACCATTTATTTATTTCAATTCCAAACCCGGGAGATTTTATTATCAAAAAAATCAATGACATGCTTTATGACTTTTTATGGGAAGGACCAGCTAAAATAAAAAGTAGTATAATGATTAAACAATATAATGAGGGTGGACTAAAAATGATAAACCTTAAGGCATTTATAAATGGATTAAAGTCGACATGGATAAGAAGACTCTCTCTTAAAGATGGAGAATGGCAGCATGCAATAAAACATACTATAAAATTAAAAGATATTATAAATCTTGGAAAACTGTATGCAAAATCAGTGATAGAAAAAATAACAAACCCTTTTTGGAAAGACGTTCTTTCAGCTTACACAATGATATTGGACTGTAATAATCCAACAGAAGAAAGCTCATTCTTATCCAGCTGACTGTTTTTAAACCATAATATTATAATTGGTGGGCATGGTATATTGTGTAAGCAATGGTATGACAAAGGAGTTATTTTAATCAATGATCTAATTAAGGAAACAGGAGATTACTATACTCGTGAAGAATTTAATAAATTGTATAATCTGAAAGCTAATTTTATACAGTTTAATGGCATAATTGCTGCTACAAAATATTTCGCAAATAAATTTAATATCAAAAAAAGTACAAAAAAGTTAATATATCCAGTAATACCATTTAACATTTACGTATTTATAAAAAATAAAAAAGGACCTCAAGACCTTTATAATATCCTCAACCAAAACCCCAGTAAACCAACTTCAAAGACAAAATGGGAAGAAATGTATACTATAGAGGAGGACACTTGGGAAGAAATATATACAGCACCATTCAAATGCACAAAAAATACACTATTACAATGGTTTCAAATACGAATCAACCATAGAATTCTCCCAACAAGAAGATTTTTACATAAGATTAATATCGCAGACAGTCCTACTTGTAAATATTGCGATCATGAAGAAACCTTAACCCATATGCTATGGTATTGTCCCGAAACACAGTCTCTTCTTAACAAATTTAAAATTTGGTTGTCTTCAAAAAACATTAAAATAACACTAGTAGAGGAATCATTTATATTTAATATAGGAAATAAATTATCTAAAACAGAACTACATATAACACATGTATAATACTTGAAACTAAATACAACATATTTTCGGCTAAGCGTTTGGAAAGTCCATTAAGCATAGAAGCCCTCAAGAATAGAATTAAGAAATCATACGCCTGTCTTGAATGCATTTTTGTAGGTAATAATAAAAAAAAATGCATTTGAAAAACATTGGAAGGAATATGCAAATGTTATTAAATAAATGTTTAAGGAGAAATCGGCATAAGTAAAAATTACAGTTGTCAATTAAGGCACCTGGCAGCTAAAGTACAATGTAATGAAGAAAGTTTACAGGTACCCTCACACAGAGATTAGTCCTAGGTGGAGAGAATACGTTGTTTTTTTTGTGTTTTTTCCTGTGTTTTTTTTTTCGTAGGTTTTTTTTTTTCTTCAGTTACTTTAAGGACAACAGTTACAATGACTTGATATTGATATAAAACATTACTACATGCAGTAGGTTTACATTGATCCATATTGATATAAATTATGCTCTATCTTATATTACATTGATATACTACATGTTTACTTGTAAGGTGAGGCAAGGGGTGGCCCTCCCCGACCCTTGTCCCACCTAAGACGGGGAGATTAAATGGGTCACCTTAAGGTGGCTGAAAAAAAATAAATAAATAAATAAATAACATGAGTCATTGCCCTTTTTAAAGAAAAATCTTGATTAAATAATGTGTTGCCTACTTCTGGAAAACAATAAACTTGGGATGCGACATCTTAAGCAAAAACATCAAGTGTAGGAGGCATGGCAAACATTATAAGCTTGAGTTATAACATTTTAAGTCTAAATATTGTAAAATGGGTATGAGTGTGTTATAACATTTTAAGTCTAAATATTGTAAAATGGGTATGTGTGTGTTATAACATTTTAAGTCTAAATATTGTAAAATGTGTTTGTGTGTGTCACCTAGTCCTCTTAGACTATAACATCAGGTTTCGCCAACATGTTGTGTATGAAGCAGTGGCAAATAAGGTAGATACACACTACTGCAGTTATTTACCTTTACTGCAACAACACACATCTGGAGCAGTGCATTAAGTTATAATATAAAGTCCCTGTCTTTAACTATCTCAATCGTACAAGTTTGTTTTATTAACGTCACGAAGTCCCTATATGTTGACTAAAACGCATATTTCACGCGAAACATGTTAAGTGTCATGTCACTATCTTTACCCCGTTCATTTTTACTGATAAATATGCACTATAAACTTATTAATACAAGCATGAACGTGATATGTTGCCTAACCTTTGTGAATGCTATACGGCCGTCAGCCGTCCATCAGCTTTCGCTTTAACGACTTTCCCTCATAAACCTCTTGGCAAATTCGGACCATGGAGGATTCTTAGAGCTATAATCTTTCAAAGTTGTGTCAAAATAGATCAGCGTTCATCCAAGATGGCCTCCAGTTACTAAATATACCCTCAAACCTTACAAGAGCAGCGGAAAATATTTCAACAGTTTAGACAGAAATGATTGCTATTGTTCGGGGCGTTGTTTCAGCCAATTTTTTTTTTCACTTTTCGGAAAAAAATCAACATAAACCTAAATAAGTTGTATATCAGTAAAACAGACATTGTTAGTGGTAAAAGGTTAGCTTTGAAAATCGGTATGTCTATTAGAGAAGCTACAGCTTTGTGTCCGATACATAGCTTCCTCATTTTATTAATCAAGTTTCCTTTTAAAAGGTACGGCTTGCCTTGCTAGGTAATATAATGAGGAGGTAGGGGCAAAAGGGGAATCTCATAACATAATTCGTTTCAGTACTGTTAAGATAACAACATTTCGCTAATAACAGCATAACAAATTTGTAATATTAATAACTTTGACAACAACGTGTCAAACCTATAAAATAGTGGCCCGTCTTCACTATGCATGTCCCGGTTCACTCAAACAAGCCTTAGCTGTGGACTGCCAAAAATATGGAACACGCATATTGACAATATGAAAATCGCATTGTTTCATTAAGCAAAAAAAAGGAATGGTCTTGGAATCTCAATTTAAATAAATCGATAATTGCGAAGAATCCATAATTTAACGAAGGTAAATAATATTGAAACAGCTATATATATTTTAATTGAATCTCAATAGATTTACTGGCAAAAATATGAAACACTCCTATTGACAATATGAAAATTACATTGTTTCATTAACAAAAAGTGAATGGTCTTGTAATCTCAATTTAAATAAATCGATACCAACGTGTCAACACCTATATTCAGAAGTGGACCGTTCCTTCAAGTTTTGAGCAGGGAACCGGTTACTTCCTGTTCAATTTTGAGCAAGGAACGGGTTACTTTTTGTGAAAAAAACGAAATCAATACATAGGCTAGCACCCGAAGGTGCAAGCCAAAAAAAGGTTATCGTGCCATACATTTTTGTATACATTCGATGATTCCAGAATAGCTGCAGTAAGTTGACTGACATACTTTGATGTAAATACTTGTAAGGTATAAGTCCTAATAGTAACTATATATCATTCATGTTTTTCTTGCTTAACAATCAAATATGTCTGCTCAAAAAAGTAACAGAATCATTGTGTAATTCGAACTAAAAATCGAGCAGAAAGTGTATGTTTTTTCCTTTGGTGTTTAACGTCATTTTCCAGCACATTTTAGGCTATGCATGACCGGCTGTCGATTTTTTGTGTTGGAGGCAGACCACCGACTTATTCCTGGGTAGAACCAGTCTGTATACCTCCCACCATCCACTTGAGCTCACAAGTCGAGCCCCCAGTGGGATTCGGACCCGGCAGTGAGCGGCGAGAAGGTTTACAAGGCAACGTCGTTAACCCCTCGACCACGGAGTCACGAACAGGAAGTGTAGTAAGTACAGATGGCATCCATCTTCAGACATACTTTTAAAATTTGTGTTTTTGCGTTTCAGTTGATCGAACGAATTGCTAACGATGGAATCGTCTGCTGGGTTCATCTGTCTGTTGGTGATACTGCACGTACATGATGTGACGTCACAGACGCGCTTCAATTATAATCGAACGGGTTTGTTAAACAGTTTGTTTCTAGCCCAGGGGCATAGCTAGGGACTTTTGAACGTGTATTCAAACAGTCTATGGGGAATGGGGGCACGCTTTCCCTGTTTTCCTCCCATTTACCGTCTGTAGTGCTATCTGGAGACATTTCCGCAACAAAATGATGCTGATTTTGTCTCTGAAATTATTTATTTTTTCTAGAAAAAAATTTAAAAAGTGAGCTAAATGAAGAAGTTAGTTCAAATTATGATACATTTAATCCTTAAGTACCTTTAATGCATTTTTTGACTTTTTATTTTATTTAAATATTTGGGACACTGTGTACGCAACTGCGTACTTTGCGTACAGGTAGCAACGCGTCTGTAGCCCTTAGTTGTATAAGATTATAACAAGGATATTGAGAATATTTTATTTTTGTATTTTTGAATCAAAGACTGATGGGTGATACTGGACAGTGTCTATTGTATTTCCTATTCTTGCACTCCCTCTGCGTTACAACTGAAAGCTCTTCTGTCATCAACATCGCTCAATTCCCCCCGTCTCCACACCGTGACCTCCTCCATAAATAGTTCCTCCCGTCTCCACACCGTGACCGCCTCCATAAATAGTTCCTCCCGTATCCACACCGTGACCTCCTTCATAAATAGTTCCTCCCGTATCCACAACGTGACCTCCTCCATAAATAGTTCCGCCCGTATCCACACCGTGACCTCCTCCATAAATAGTTCCTCCCGTATCCACACCTCCTCCATAAATAGTTTCTCACGTATCCACACCGTGACCTCCTCCATAAATAGTTCCTCCCTTATCCACACCGTGACCTCCATAAATAGTTCCTCCCGTACCCACACAGTGACCTCCTCCATAAATAGTTCCTCCCGTATCCACACCGTGACCTCCTCCATAAATAGTTCCTCCCGTATCCACACCGTGACCTCCTCCATAAATAGTTCCTCCCGTATCCACACCGTGACCTTCTCCATAAATAGTTCCTCCCGTTTCCACACCGTGACCTCCTCTATAAATAGTTCCTCCCGTACACATACCGTGACCTCCTCCATAAATAGTTCCTCCCGTATCCACACCTCCTCCATAAATAGTTCCTCCCGTATCCACACCGTGACCTCCATAAATAGTTCCTCCCGTATCCACACCGTGACCTCCATAAATAGTTCCACCCGTATCCACACCGTGACCTCCTCCGTAAATAGTTTCTCCCGTATCCACACCGTGACCTCCTCCATAGATAGTTCCTCCCGTATCCACACCGTGACCTCCTCCATAAATAGTTCCTTCCGTATCTACACCGTGACCTCTCCATAAATAGATCCTCCCGTACCCACACCGTGACCTCCTCCATATATAGTTCTTCCAGTATCCACATCGTGACCTCCTCCATAAATAGTTCCTCCCGTATCCACACCGTGACCTCCTCCATAAATAGTTCCTCCAGTACCCACACCGTGACCTCCTCCATAAATAGTTCCTCAAGTATCCACACCGTGACCTCCTCCATAAATAGTTCCTCCCGTACCCACACCGTGACCTCCTCCATAAATAGTTCCTCACGTATCCACACCGTGACCTCCTCCATAAATAGTTCCTCCCTTGTCGCAAAATGACCCTAGTGGTTGGGGCTAACTCAGGAAAGAATCAATGACGGTGAATGCATTTACATAAGTTTAATGCAACTTTAATAACATGTTTAATATATATACAATATCTAAAAAAACAAGCGAATACACAGATGAAATATGAAAAGAATGTTCTCTTGAACGTTTAAGACGTTCTTAGTATTGTAACAAATACTGAATATATTACACTAAAGTGTTGTTAGAGTTATAACAATGTTGATCTATGATCTAGCGCGATAACTATGGTGCGCGAGAGCTCATGAAGATGATGATGCGCGAATCCAATGGGTGATTGTCATCAAATGCCTTCTATAAGGGTTGATGACGGGATATGTATGATGATTAACCTCCACTGAGGTTGTGGATGATGTTCCTCCAGTGAGGACTGATGACGGGCCCACCTCGTGTCCCGGGGGTTGACGCTACTAGAACCTGGCCATGTTGCGCAGGTACGGGGACCGTCTCCACCGCTCGTAAACGTTATATGTGGAAGCTTAGCTCCACTCCGGAAGGCTTATATCCAAACCTGGATGGCTTATATCCAACCCTGGATGGCTTAGGCTGTAATTATACATACGTTTTAGATGTCGGTTGATAAACATAACAATCTTGCATAATTATCATTACCCAAACAAATCATTATTTAATAAATATATGTAAGCTGTACTAATGATGAGTAGCAATGTATACACATGTATACGCCATGTACGTCGCTGTTAACCAATGCCCCTAATATATGTAATATACAACGTTATCAAATCACTCGTATATTACACTCACTGAGTTATGCATGCCCACATGTATGTCAACTAATGACCATATTATACAACGCTATGTATACGCGTCGAACATTTATACTAGTCACTCATCTCATTGTTAACTAATGCACCTAATATACAATATTATCAATTCAATCGTGTATTACAATCACTGAGGCATACGCCAACGTTAACTAATGTATCTATTATACAACGTTATCAACTTAATATTGTTTTACAATTAATGATCAATTACAATAATTACATGTAATAAAGTAACTTCAAAATCATATGCTAGTCTCAAGTTAATGTTTGAGAAACATCAGTGCTAGCCGGATGTCGTAACCTCGCCAAACAAGTTGGCACCGCCCGCTGAATACAAATGTACGATAAAGTTAATGAAATAAATACTGACCACATATTGCCTTTGAATTTCGCTGTCCAACTCCTGCTCCAAACAAAGCGACTATCAAGCAATCTCGGCCAGAACTAGGAGACAATGGATTTTATAGCAAACGTTACGCCCAAACCATTATTTACCCCGTTCAGTCCGTGACATACGTGCCTAAATTCGCAGTATTAAAATCTACAAAAGGACCCTAACACAATGTTGCCTTTCAAGGGATAGACCCATACGTTTACATGCATTAGCACAAAACTAAACGTATTAAACGGCCCTTATTAACGGTCACTTAAAATGTGCACGGTTTTCCGTGTTACCTGAATATATCATGAACATTGTGAATTTGGTTCAACTAAACAATGAATTAGGGTGTAACTAACATGTGCAAACAAGAGCTATGTACGACCAATAGGCTCTACCCGTGACATTTTGTGACACTCCCGTATCCACACCGTGACCTCCTCCATAAATAGTTCCTCCCGTATCCACACCGTGACCTCCTCCATAAATAGTTCCTCCCGTATCCACACCGTGACCTCCTCCATAAATAGTTCCTCACGTATCCACACCGTGACCTCCTCCACAAATAGTTGCTCCCGTATCCACATCGTGACCTCCTCCATAAATAGTTCCTCCCGTATCCACACCGTGACCTCCTCCATAAATAGTTCCTCCCGTATCACCGTGACCTCCTCCATAAATAGTTCCTCGCGTATCCACAACCTCCATAAATAGTTCCTCCCGTATCCACACCTCCTCCATAAATAGTTCCTCCCGTATCCACACCGTGACCTCCTCCATAAATAGTTCCTCCCGTATCCACACCTCCTCCATAAATAGTTTCTCCCGTATCCACACCGTGACCTCCTCCATAAATAGTTCCTCACGTATCCACACCGTGACCTCATCCATAAATAGTTCCTCCCGTATCCACACCGTGAACCCCTCCATAAATAGTTCCTCCAGTATCCACACCGTGACCTCCTCCATAAATAGTTCCTCCAGTATCCACAACCTCCGTAAATAGTTCCTCCCGTATCCACACCGTGACCTCCTCCATAAATAGTTCCTCCCGTATCCACACCATGACCTCCTCCATAAATAGTTCCTCCCATATCCACACCGTGACCTACTCCATAAATAGTTTCTCCCGTATCCACACCTCCTCCATAAATAGTTCCTCCCATATCCACAACGTGACCTCCTCCATAAATGGTTCCTCCCGTATCCATACCTCCTCCATAAATAGTTCCTCCCGTATCCACACCGTGACCTCCTCCATAAATAGTTCCTCACGTATCCACACCGTGACCTCATCCATAAATAGTTCCACCCGTATCCACACCGTGAACTCCTCCATAAATACTTCCTCCAGTATCCACACCGTGACCTCCTCCATAAATAGTTCATCCAGTATCCACACCGTGACCTCCTCCATAAATAGTTCCTCCCGTATCCACACCGTGACCGCCTCCATAAATAGTTCCTCCCGTATCCACACCGTGACCTCCTCCATAAATAGTTCCGCCCGTATCCACACCGTGACCTCCTCCATAAATAGTTCCTCCCGTATCCACACCTCCTTCATAAATAGTTCCTCCCGTATCCACACCGTGACCTCCTCCATAAATAGTTCCTCCCGTATCCATACCTCCTCCATAAATAGTTTCTCCCGTATCCACACCTTGACCTCCTCCATAAATAGTTCCTTACGTATCCACACCGTGACCTCATCCATAAATAGTTCCTCCCGTATCCACACCGTGACCTCCTCCATAAATAGTTCCTCCCGTATCCACACCTCCTCCATTAATAGTTCCTCCCATATCCACACCGTGACCTCCTCCATAAATGGTTCCTCCCGTATCCATACCTCCTCCATAAATAGTTCCTCCCGTATCCACACCGTGACCTCCTCCATAAATAGTTCCTCACGTATCCACACCGTAACCTCATCGATAAATAGTTCCTCCCGTATCCACACCGTGAACTCCTCCATAAATAGTTCCTCCAGTATCCACACCGTGACCTCCTCCATAAATAGTTCCTCCAGTATCCACACCGTGACCTCCTCCATAAATAGTTCCTCCCGTATCCACACCGTGACCGCCTCCATAAATAGTTCCTCCCGTATCCACACCGTGACCTCCTCCATAAATAGTTCCGCCCGTATCAACACCGTGACCTCCTCCATAAATAGTTCCTCCCGTATCCACACCTCCTCCATAAATAGTTCCTCCCGTATCCACACCGTGACCTCCTCCATAAATAGTTCCTCCCGTATCCACACCTCCTCCATAAATAGTTTCTCCCGTATCCACACCGTGACCTCCTCCATAAATAGTTCCTTACGTATCCACACCGTGACCTCCTCCACAAATAGTTCCTCCCGTATCCACACCGTGACCTCCTCCATAAATAGTTCCTCCCGTATCCACACCGTGACCTCCTCCATAAATAGTTACTCACGTATCCACACCGTGATCTCATCCATAAATAGTTTCTCCCGTATCCACACCGTGACCTCCTCCATAAACAGTTCCTCACGTATCCACACCGTGACTAGTTCCTCACGTATCCACAACGTGACCTCCTACATTGTGAATTTGGTTCAACTAAACAATGAATTAGGGTGTAACTAACATGTGCTAATAAGAGCTATGTACGACCAATACGCTCTACCCGTGACATTTTGTGACACTCCCGTATCCACACCTTGACCTCATCCATAAATAGTTCCTCCTGTATCCACATCGTGACCTCCTCCATAAATAGTTCTTCCCGTATCCACACGGTGACCTCCTCCATAAATAGTTCCTCCCGTATCCATACCGTTACCGCCTCCATAAATAGTTCCTCCCATATCCACACCGTGACCTCCTCCATAAATAGTTTCTCCCGTATCCACATCGTGACCTCCTCCATAAATAGTTCCTCCCGTATCCACACCGTGACCTCATCCATAAATAGTTTCTCCCGTATCCACACCGTGACCTCCTCCATAAATAGTTCCTTTCTCTGACTTGGAAATTTAATATAACATCAAATACAAAGGAATATAACCTTTCGATAACTTCTGAAAACTTTTATTCAATAATGGGGACAAAATGCAATGCATTACAATAGGTGACAATACAGTTATAAATGCATGAAATCATTTTAGGAAAAGCAATGACAACCTCATTTTCTGTATAACATCTTAAGTTTGCAATAATTATTATGAATAGCAAAATACAAAATTAATGTAATATGTTATAATGCCTTCTTTATAATGTTTCTTTCTTGGAGAAGGTATTAATATCCATCAAGCAATAACATTTGAAAATATAAAATATTGAAAAACATGTCATTTGTTACGTATGTGCTTTTAAATTGAACTATGAACAAATGAAACAAATACGATAGTAGTGTAATAGTATTATTATACATTAGTAATCATATTCACATCCTCAATGCAAATATTGTACTGTATATAGAAGAGAATTCCTTTTCTCTAAAGCATGCTAGATATACGAGAGGTGTTCAACTTAAAACGTAACACTTTTGTTTAAGATGTTATTTTTCAGCGGAAATGGTTATCATTAAACATGCGTGATTTAATGTTGTGAAACTTTTCTTTAGAACGTATGCATTTAAAAATAATCTACAAGAGCACGCGGTTCGCTTTAAATTACATTTTGAATTAGGTACCCACAAGTTTCCAATTTTAAACCTATATGTTTCTATTGCCGTAGAGTTTTACCTTAAACCAAATAATGACACTAAATGCATATTGTAATTGTTTACAACTGTGTATGATCGTATGTATTATTTTAAGTCAAAAATATAAATGTTGAATTAAAAGTTCGACTTTTATCGACATTTTAAGAATTTGACAAATTATAGGACAGTTTGCTAACAAGTATGTTACCGATGATTTTATAAATTTATCAAAACAAGCATTTTTATCAAATTTTATGAGACAGATAATGAATAGCTATTGTTGCTGTATTATCACATATCATTTAAAGCTTGTATTTTTTTATCATTATTTGCAAATGTCTGTGTTTTGCCCTTAAATCATAAGTTATATATTTTGTTTCATTTCTTTTCTTATAAGAAAGTAACGAAACTTATTTTTATAGAGGAGGACATCACTGATAACAATGCCTCCAGTTGATGTTTTGAACTAGAAGTTTTTATATATTTAATAATTTTCAAAGTTTTAGTTCAGGTTAGTTTTCACTGAAATCGTGGAAACCGACAAATAATAAAATAATGCATGTTCCATTTTTTCTACGTCCACACATGGACATATCAGACTACTATTACATTAACGACACATTACAAGCATTTGTTTTTAAATTTGTTTTGCCGTTATTTTTTATAATTTTAGATGTTTGCTTCAAAATGTCATTCTTTACCATTTTACAAAAAATACGGATGCAGCACAATTAAGAATCACATAATAGTTCATGTCATAACGTTTTATTTCGAAATAAACATTAGACTTGACATTAAAATGAACATATTCAGCGAATGTCGATGTTTGAATCAGGTACAAAATGAAAGTGTTGCGTCATAAGTTAAACACCTCTCGTACATACCTAATGTTGTAACTGTGTCAAAATGACCCATCAGATGTAAACACTATTCCTAAGTATGACAATCTATTAACAATATTAAATAATATCATCATAAGTACAGTATAAATATCTAGGTAATGCTTCACTTTCCCTAAACACCTTAATCTTGTTGTTGAAGTATTTGCCTTCAATTTCAGTATCACAATATTCTTTTAAAATGATCAAATAATGCAGTATTTGCAAATAATACAATATCATCAGCATACAATAACATGAACATCTTAAACGTACCAACTTCAATTCCATTAAGATCTCGAATCGTGTAACTCATTTATAAACATGGAAAACAAAACTGGTGATAATCTTTCGCCCTGACGTACACCCAGTATAAACATTTGTATTCACCACTCAGTTCATTACACTATTTCGCTTTTGTTTTTACACAATCATATATTGACTTAGCAATATTAAACAGTTAACCTCTTAGCCCCAACTGTATCAGTTTTTACCGTCATTTATCTCTTACTACATAGTCAAAATCTTTAGCAAAACATAATAAAAGCTCAGTATAGTTTTCCCTTTCATTTAGCATATGCGTTATTATATTGTGTAGAACAAAAATATTATCAACTGTACTCATACCTGCCCTAAAACTAGTCTGAGATTCGACGTAAACATTATATTGGTTAATCTAGTGTTCAATATTCGTCTGACTAGCGTGATACCTCAATAATTCCCAACATTATCAACACTTCCCTGTTTGTGCCACGGTGTAGTATGTCCTCCTTCGGACCATGAAGTTGGAATATAGCTAACTCAAGTGGCTTGTTAAATGTAGTGTGCACATACGGTAGTAGAGCATCTTAATTTACCGTGAATAAAAAACTCATTAATATAAAGATCCAGATCAGACGATCTGTTAGTTTAAAGCTGTTTAATAGCTGATACAATTTTAGAGTGTGTAATCTCTACATTAATCTCTTCGAACATACTGCTGAACACATTATTTCGATATCGTTCATTAAAAAATAGCACATCTTCGTCTGGCGAAAAAATCTATCATCTGGGTTGTTAAGGAGGTTGGCTGGGAAAGGACGTAGTGATGAGATTTTTTTAAAATTCATATTTAAAGCTTCTTTGTTTGTTATAATTTAGATTCAAAACTATCAAATAAAGGCTAGGTCACCACACTTTTTTCCCACTAGACGTCATTGAAGAAGGCACATATTTCTAACTTCAAAATTTCACTAAAAAGAGGAAAAATATAGTCATTGAACATTTTCACAATTGTTTTTTCATAACATTACGTTTATTGAAAAACAACAATTAATTTTCGATTGCATATATATATATCTTTCAAATCATACAAAAACAATTGTAATCCTCATTCGTCTTTTTACTTTAAAAAGCAAACATATATGGACCGTACCCCACCCACTTTTGTTTTTACCGAAAAATTAATTCAAGATAAAAAATTATGTTCTAATGATCAACTTTTTTTAAAACTTGTATATGTCAAGGTCCTATGACATTTCTTTCAAAACAAGTAAAAACATATATGGGTCACCAGGCTTCTAATGATTTTTTATTAAAAATTCTTTAAATTACACCCATTTTGGAGTTATTTTGACATTTTCAATGTAAACTACTGTGCACACAATACTGACATGGAGATCGAAAATAAAATTAGCTCAGTATCTACTTTTATATATGTATTCCACTACTTAAAAACAGAAATCTGATTTATACTATAGCAAAAGGATAAATTCTACTCAGAGCTACCCATAACCCTATTTTGTTGACAACAAAAAATTATCACAAATGACGGAAAAAATATGGAAAAAAAAACTTTGCTTAAAATTTGATATGTTTCCATCTTAAATCCTACATTATATCCATATCTACTAGAACGGAAAAAATGAAACAATTCTGTTGTCAAATAAAACTATGATTTAAAGAATAAATTGTTTAGACTTGAAGATGTCAAAACTTGCCCAGCCAACATCCATAACAGCCTTAAACTATCTCTCGAAATCATTCAGGGATACGTTATATGGTTTTAAATTGGATGCACCTTTTTACATATTCCAATAAAGTTTAGCTTTTTCATATCGAGCCTTTTTCAGAACAGCAATGATTGTGTTATGTTTTTGTTATGTTTAACAATTGTCTTCCTTATTGCAGCTGATGTTGAGGACAGCTGGCACAGAAAGTTTATGGGCTCTTGTGACGGCCAACAACAGTCTCCGATAGACGTTCATCCTAACGGTGTCCGCTACGTTGTCATCTGCCAGTGCCCCAAGCTGACCTATGACGCTCGTACGGAGAAGGGCATACTGAGGAATGACGGTGAGTGCCTTGTATAGGTGGGATATAGAGAATATCATGGTAGTGCTTGATCCTATCCAGTTTATCAAGTGAGGCTGAGAAAAAAAATTAAGTCCGAGACTGTGCCGAGTGCTTAATTTTTTTCGTGCCGACCTGATAAACTGGAATTGGATCAGGCACTAACATGATATTATATTTATCATGTTGATCGTTTAAAATCATTCAATTGACCTTTTCTCCATTTTTAACACATTATTTTTCCGTTCAAAACAACCCAGACGTCATCAAATATACCCTGACGTCATCAAAAGAGGTGCTGATGTTATCAAAAGAAGTGCACCTGACGGGATAGGAACGTAACTGCGAGATAAGGTTTTATCTCAAGGTACCCTGTTTCTCGGCAGAATTATGCAGATCGACATGATAAAATGCATTGTTTTGGTGACACAGACGTATATGTAGTTTCTTCTCCGTGTATTCATTAAACTATTTACAGAACAATTCAGTTGATTTGTTGTTGTTTCTATCAGGGACTGTAGATAGAAGGGATGTGGGAAAACGCTTTATAATGTTCTTTCAAACATACTTTTCAGTGCCGTAGGTGTTACGGCTAATCTCGCAAACGTGATCGATACTGGCCGATAAATAACCAAATAACCAATACGGCTGGTCTTCAGTTAAAAAACTAGTGTCTGTAAATTAATAAAACCCTGGTTCTTGTTGACGTTCAGCTTCCAGTAAATCCAAGTTCGCAGATCCATATACATTGTCACTGATATGTTTTCCAAGAATGCAGGGTATATAAGTATGGGATTATCATCTTCTCTAAAACTAACGTTGTTATAAATGTCTAATGTAGGCCAATACATTTCGGATTGAGAAAGCAAATTGAATTTCCGACCTTTCACATTGTATGACATGGATTATATCTCTTATTTATTACAGGCCATTCCGTGAAGTTCATACCCGACACACAAATGCTAACGTCTTGACAAACATACCGCATCGCCCAGGTTCCTACTATTTACACCACTTCCATTTTCATTATGGAGGCAGAAACGAACTAGAGGTGGGTTAACGCGTCTTTTTTTCTATGTAACACGAGAAGGATGAGTCTAAGAGAACACAAGGCACTCAGTCGTCCGAAAGCATAAAAAGGTCGAACAAAAATAGAAGCGTTGAATCAAAAACCCGTTTTTAAAACAAACAGTGCTTACAAGTATAAGTAATCATTACAAGTATATGTAATCATTACACGCATAAGTAATCATTATAAGTAATCATTACAAGTATAAGTATCATTACAAGTATATGTAATCATTACAAGTATAAGAAATCATTACAAGCATAAGTAGCAATCATTACAAGTATAGTAATCATTACAAGTATATGTAATCATTACAAGTATAATGTAATCATTATAAGTAATCATTACAAGTATAAGTAATCATTACAAGTATATGTAATCAATACAAGTATTCATTACAAGAATATCATTATAAGTATAATAATCATTACAAGTCTAAGTAATCAGTACAAGTATATGTAATCATTATAAGTAATCATTACAAGTATAAGTAATCATTACAAGTAATCTTTATAAGTATAAGTAATCATTACACGTATATGTTATCATTATAAGTAATCATTACAAGTATAAGTAATCATTACAAGTATAATAATCTTTCCAAGTGTAAGTAATAATCATTACAAGTATAGGTAATAATTACAAGTATATGTAATCATTATAAGTAATCATTACAAGTATAAGTAATCATTACAAGTATTCATTATAAGTATAAGTAATCATTACAAGTATATGTAATCAATATAAGTAATCATTACAAGTATAAGTTATCATTACAAGTATATGTAATCATTATAAGTAATCATTACAAGTATAAGTAATCATTACAAGTATAATAATCATTACAAGTATAGGTAATTATTACAAGTATATGTAATCATTATAAGTAATCATTACAAGTATAGTTAATCATTACAAGTATATGTAATCATTACAAGCTACGTTCATTTTCCAGTGAACTGTACGAAGAACTACTTTCATCCGCCATTCATAGAGTGTGCGTAAAAACAATAGCAACCCGTATTTATTCTAATAATTTGTTTTAATAAATTAAGAAAATAAGTATTTTTAGGATATTAAATGCAATTATAAGAGTTTAATGTTTGAACTCATACCACGACAATGCTAGTTATTTATCCGGCACAATGACATTGGCAATAAAGTTATACGTTCTTTTGACAATAATGAAGATGGATTTAGACCAATACCAGGCGATGTTTACAGTTAATGGTTATTGGATTATATTGGCCTCGGATTCAACAAAATAGAAGTAAGATAAACAGTGTTGTTAATTAAAACATATAGATGTACTTTATGAACCCTGGGTACAGCAGTTCAATGTACCTAATTGAAAGTTCTGGTATTGAAAATGTCAAAATTCTTATTAACTACACAATGATAATTTTCACATACGCTTCAAATAGAGGAAATAGCTGACACAAATGTCTCGTCAGTATAAAACAAAAACTCCTCAAAATAGAAAAAACACAAAAAGAAAGCCTCAAATAGGGACTGAAATAGTATTATTAAGGCTGTGCGTAGCCAACATAAACATATGTAAAAAAAAAAAACAGAAACAACCTCAAACAGAGAATTGGATGATGCAATTGTCTCGCCAAAATAAAAATAAAAAGGCTCAAATAGGGAGCGCAAAGAGAGCCTCAAATAATAGAGACTGCCTCAATAAAGAGCACACATACTCCTCAAATAGAGGAAATAGCTGACGCAACTGTCTCGTCAATATAAAACAAAAACGCCTCAAAATAGAGAACGCACAGTATAGAGACTGAAATAGTATTATTAAGGCTGACTCTTTCCAACGTTGATTGTCTGGCATAGGTAAACGACTTCATAATAACTGACGAGCCCACAATCCATACAGGAGATCGTGTATTTGTAATACTAGACTCGATTCAACTAGGGGAACAATCGTTGAGCTGCTCAGTCGGAACTCTTGTTATCTTTAGAGTCACATCGCCCAAGCTTTCTGATAATGTCATCCAACATTCCATGACGTGAACGAAACGCTAAATATGATTTAAGACGATTGGCAGGACATATCGTAGAGTTAATAGCTGGAAGTGAAGTAATTGTGCCCATACCCATTTGATCATATTCGAACAGAAAAGCTTCATACTTTGAACTGCAAATGATCGGTAATATTTTCAAAATCTTTCCAAAACATATCTGGAGTAATGGGGAGCCTGGGATCGACCATCTTATCAAGACGATTCATGCCAACTAACATTTTTTTAATTACGAAATGATTTGTTACATTTGATAAATGCAAACGTTTACATTTGAAACTAATGCCCGACAATTATGAACGAGCTGTTGCGCTTGCACAGCCTTTAAGAGATAAATGCGCGATGAAATCAACTACTTGCTGTATGCTTGGAGGCCAGGTCATATACATATTGCAATTAACCCGAAATGTGTCAAATGGTTTAATTCCTATATTGTAAGCCTTCCCTCGTGCTAAAAGCCAACGATGCACCTAAACTCATGTCTGCTCGAGACAGGACATCAACGCTAGAATCATGTCTGCTCGAGACAGGACATCAACGCTTGGAAAGATGCAGGAACTGGAGATGGGTGTTGTTCTGCCCTGGGAGCCAGCTGGTGAAAACGAACTTGTAGATTAGATCATGGCGGGGATTTCTTTATTTACACTGTCCTGTTTTAATGGGATGACAGTAGGGTAAGTGTGAGGTTTGGTGCACCCTAGAACCGCTTTAAACCCCCCAGTGGCCTACTTTGCCACTGACCGTTCCAAGGCGGTAGCCCTATTGTCAACCATTTTGTGTTTGTGATGTCGTTTACTTTTATTATTACTTTTGCCTTCTTGTTTGTCTGTTTGCATGTTTGTTTCT
The DNA here is from genome assembly GCA_037043455.1 of Cyrtodaria siliqua. Taxonomy (NCBI): domain Eukaryota; kingdom Metazoa; phylum Mollusca; class Bivalvia; order Adapedonta; family Hiatellidae; genus Cyrtodaria; species Cyrtodaria siliqua. The sequence goes on along the minus strand of JAWPHD010002038.1, from coordinate 63,213 downwards.
GTGTTTTGTGGTTGACTGTCCTCCTTGTATGCTACTTTCCCTGTCCGATCTTTTTATATTTCTTTGAAACAAATTGACCCAAATTTGAAATTCCAAAATAATGGGTACCAACTCTAGAAAATAAATATCCGTTATCAGTTCTGTGTCCCGCCAACTATTTGGCCACTGGAAAAGAAGTCAAGTGTGGTTCAAAATATGCAATACACCACAAATCAGCATTGTCTGGAGAGTTAGTAAAAAGATGTTAGTCGAATTTGCTGGCCCAAGCTGAATCCGGGAAATAAGAGTAACCATAAAAGCAAACGAGTAATATTAACCACATTCTTACATCTTCTTGCATCGGTTTTGACACTATAATGAAGTGATGTGGGTGTGCTGCACCCGACATTGCGTCATAAAAAAGCCTACAAAATGCACGAGCCGCTGGCATTGCACGTACGCAAATATCGGTGAGCCAGCAAGGGACTGCAGAGTGACCTTCTTCCCCAAAGTAAATATTAATAAACTCCAAATGCATCACTCTCCGATTCATAAAACGAGAAAGGGAAATAACTCGAACATTGAATCACGTATTATGTAGGAACAGTTACTTCCCTGGACTAAAGAGTTGCCGCTGTTAGCATATAAAATCCACCAGTGCAATTTGATAACAAGTACGTTATTTTTAAAAATACGTTATATTGAGTTATCTAATAAAAAGGTTATTTTACATGACGGCTATTCAATATTGCTGTTTTGCCCATAGTAAAAATACGTTATAGTGAGTTATAAAATAAAAAGGTTATTTTACATGACTATTCAGTATTGCTGTTTTGCCCATAGTAAACATACGTTATAGTGAGTTATATAATAAAAAGGTTATTTTACATGACTATTCAATATTGCTGTTTTGCCCGTAGTAAAAATTACACGATTTAGAACAAAATTTAAAATTAAATCTACTACGCCATATAATGGCGGGTTTTAACATAAAGACAGACAAAGAAAGGACAACAATCGTTACAATCTCTATTAATCCTAATTAATTACAATCCTCTGCAACAATTACTTCGTTATAAACTGACTACCAACATATAAACCAATTAACATCAGACTTAACAGTGCGTTTTATGTTGCGAATACTGATAAAAAAATAATAATTTGTACCGTATAAATTACTAAACATTTTGTTCTATACCGTTTTCTGAAGGAAGAGGAAGTGATAATTAAAGTTGCTGGTGTCATGTTAAAAATTGCACCGGCAGAATGTTATACAATAAATGGTATATGACCACTTAAACCCCCACCATTTACTGCGGTAGTAAATATTTGTAGGAGAGGCCTATCAAATTGCCACTGCTGCACACATTATGTCAACTAAAATAGCTGATGTAAACATTGTCCCACATATGCTTTAGATCAGGCTACACCAATTACCAACCAATCAGCGGGCAGGGAAAAAGTTCCAGGTAAATTCGGGGCTATTACACAGAATCTCTTAATTGTGATTGGTTGACAAGGTAAACAAACCGGAAAATCTTGCTAAAAAATAAAAATTCAACTTTTGAAGAGTACTTATAAAGGTTAAATCATACATTTGTGCAATGTATTTATAATGTGTTGCATAATCAACAAAAATATTACATTTTCCTCATGTTTCTACATGCAAGTAGGGGGTCAGCACTATCCGACCCAAACAGCTTTTTCAAAACATACTCAGCGTATGGCTTATGTATGCTTTTTTGATAAAACTAAGATAGGTCTTTCAAAACAAGTAATAAAAATACAGCTTCCTATATTAGGGAACTCAGTACAGAGCTTAGAGCTATAAGGTAGGCCTATGGAAAATGAATTGGTGTAGTATGATCTAAAGCAGCCTACTCTATATTTGAATTGATTTACAATAATATTTCACAAATGAACATTGAAACTTTTCCTTTACAGTTATAACCACACAAAATCAAGATTTGGTGCCTTTTTGAAGGTCTGTTGACAACCCGCGCCTTACACTGTGTCATGTTGATAAACACAGCCACGTGGATAATGTTTACATTCTGTATTAGTACATAGGCTCCTCCCCGCAAATTCAAATTAACTTTTGAAACGATACTTTGCAAATGATTGTTTAAAAAAATAATTACACCAATTGATTTAACATGTTTAAATGTGTATTTGTGCAACTTTTCATAATTTATATTACAGTAGTTTATTGAATATTTTGAAAAAGGGACCTCCGATGTGAATCATGAATAATTTATATAGAAACCTGCCTCAGCGCCATCTTCTGGCTTTTATATGGCATTTGAATGAATGAATGAATGAAAGTCTTTATTTACAGAGGGTAACCCAATTAGTATAAACTAATCTTCCTTGGGGTCCTCTAAAGCAATATTTACATACATACAAATACATAATTATATAGCAATATAACAATCAGCATAACAAATTCAAAGTTAGCATTATTCATAAACATGATCAACATGATAACAATGTTACACAACAACATAATACATACATATGGCGGCAGAGGTTTAACTTATAGACTTACATATGGCCATATTTACAATTTTAGCTTTATGACTGTTGATTCGAATTTATCCACTTAGTATAATTTACTGTGAAACTTTTAATACTCTCGCTCTGTCTTATTTCATTTGGAATGTTATTCCATACTTTTACCCCAGAGTAAGACATACTCCCTTTAAAAAGTTCTATATTTGGTTTGGGTATTAAAAAATCCGATTTATTTGAAGAACGTAAATGATTTGGACGCCTGACATTGTAATTGAACATATTTTGAATATATGACGGGACTGCATTTTGCGATACCCTGTACATAAATTTGGCTTTATGAAGTGAAACCCTCTGTTCAATATTAAGAGAATTAATTATATTTAAAGTGGTATATTGTTCACCTAGAATGATACGACATGCTCTTCGTTGTAATCGCACTAAAACCTGGATATTTGATTGTTTTGTACTACCCCAAATGATACTACAATAGTCAAGATGTGGTTGGACATAGGCTTTGTAAAACATTATTCTATAATTAACAGGAATAAATACTTTAATTCTTGATAATAGCCACAAATTACTAGATATTTTCTTCCTAAGAAATTTTATATGCGTATCCCATTTAAGGTTTTCATTTATATATATGCCAAGAATTTTATCACCTGTTGTGATTTCCAGATTTAAGTCTTTATATTTCAAATTTAGAGGTTGATAAACTAATCTTGTCCGTTTCTGGGGTGTCGTTATCAATATTACTTTTGTTTTTGAAGCATTTAATACCATACCATTGTTTAGACACCATGTACTGACGTTATTCAAAGCAGCTTGTAAATTCATTTCACCTTCTAATTTAGATTTATTTATGTCATATATTGTAGTATCATCTGCATACATATCAACGTTTGAAACATTATCCTGTACATACATAGGCAAGTCATTTATGAATAAAATAAATAAAAGAGGCCCTAGAATAGACCCTTAGGGGACCCCGCATGTCGTAATTTGCTTATCAGAGAGAACACCGTTTAAGTTCACCGCTTGAGTTCTATTTGTAAGATAAGACTTGAACCATTTAATAGTATTATCTCCACATTTGTAAATTTGTAATTTTTTTAATAGTATTTCGTGGGAACATAAATCGAATGCTTTAGAAAAATCTAACATAACAACGCCTACAAATTCTCCATCATTTAAAGCTGTTAACCATTTATCTATCATACATACTAATGCTGTTTCGCAGCTATGTTTTTTTCTAAACCCACTTTGGGATTTACATAATAATTTATAATGATTAAGGTAATTAACAAATGAATCATGCACATGTTTTTCAATCAATTTTGAAAGAGTAGGTAAAATTGATATTGGCCTATAGTTATTTACATCATTTGATGAACCTTTTTTAAATAAAGGATTAACTTTTGCGCATTTCCATTCATCTGGGAAAACACCTTGTTTTATACTACAATTTATAACATACGTAAGACTATTTGATATAACATCGGCTGATAATTTTAAAAGTTTTGGCCCTATTTGGTCAAGTCCTGTAGCTTTGGATACATCTAAATTATTTAACATTTTACGCGTTTGGGATTCCGTAATCAGAGGAATGTGAAAATACATATGATCAGGAACTTTTGTTTTTACAAAATCATTTACTTTATCAAAATTTGAAGTTGGAATAGGTTCTTTTAAGTTAGCGGCTACGTTTACAAAAACGTTATTAAAAGTATTTGCAATATCTTGGTTATCAGTAATATCTATTCCATCTTTATGAATGCTTTTTATTAAATTACAGTTGTTTGTCTTTTTTGTAGACGCACCATGTTCTTTAAATATTTTCCAAACTGTTTTAGGGTCTGATTTTCCTTCCTCAATTTTTCTTTCATAAGATTCTTTTTTAGAATTATCTATCAATGTACAAACTTTATTTCTTGAAACTCTGTAGTTATCCATATCATTTTTAGCCTTAAATTTATCACGTTCTTTAATTTCATCTAAAATATCAGGTGTAAACCAATCTGGTTGTTTTATGTGTTTAACTCTGTGAATTCTAATTGGGACGTGATTATCTACAACACTTGAAAAATTAGACACCCAAGTGTGAAGTACTTCATTAGTATCAGTGTTGTTTAGATTACCCCAGGGGATGCTGATAAGATCTGATAAAAATGACTCCTCTGAAAATGACCTAAATGATCTGTATTTTATAAAATTATGTGAATTGATTTTTTCTTTATAATTTAACTTTCTTGTACATAGGATCGGATAATGATCGCTAATTCCTATTTTGGGCACGCTTACATTACATATATTTTGATCACAATTAGTATAAATGTGGTCTATTAAAGTTTTTGAAGTTGAACATTCACGCGTCGGCTGCTTAATTAACTGTTTTAATCCTAGTGATAAAATATAGCTAGACCATTCATCATTTATTTTGGAATTTAATAAATCTCGATTTATATCGCCTAAAATTAATATTTCTTTTTCTTCAAGTTGAACCTTTTCTATATGAGTGTCAAATATTTCTTTCCATGCAACTTTAGATTCTGGATGCCTGTAAAGTGAACCAATTAAAAAAGATTTACATTTAGTTGGCATAATTTCTAACCAAATTATTTCTATATCATCTCCTTCTAAATCTAATCGTCGTATGCAATTTACGTTTTGTTTTACATATACTGCCAAACCTCCACCGCCATTGAATAAACGGTCGCGACGAAAAGGTACTTGATATCCATCTATATGAAATGTTTCAGTTTTATGGTTTTCATTGAATTTCGTTTCACTTATACCCATTATATCTATTTTGTTTTTCTTAGATGTTAGCATTAATTGTAATTCATCAAATTTAGAAGACAGTCCAGCTACGTTTAAATGACCGATGGTTAAACCTTTTTTATTATTTAATCCTAAATTAGTTAAATTTATGTGTTCCGAAATATTTAAGATAGTAGCGTTAGAGTTTTCATAAACATTTGGAAAATTGTCACAATTACACTCAATTTCTTGGCAAAGTGTGCATATATGATTTAAAACATCATAACTATTTTCATGAACAAATACATTTGGAATATAATGTTCGGCTTCATTGCCATCATCCTAGTTCCAACATCGATCCTGTTTATGTCCCATGAGCCCGCACCCCCAACACTTGACAGGAGCCCTGTGCCGACAGTCCTCTGTCGCATGTCTAGATTCGTCGCAATTCATGCATCTATTGTGGTGACGCTGTCCCCTGAATGGGTGTCGTCTATATTGCCGATTAGATTGGTGCCCAAAAAAGTTTTGTTTGTCTGGGAACACACATTTGGTGTAATCTTCAACGATCGGTGTAGACGTGTGAAAAGTCGAAAGTAGGCGCTTAGTGCCTGGCCGAGATAGGTGAATAGTGTCATGTTCATTTAGATAGCGCATCAACAATTTACCGTTTTGATCATGGAATGCTCTGTAACAGTCTACAATTTCAGTTTTATGATGAATAGAAAGTCGCTCTATGATCTTGTTAATTGGATTGACATCCACATCTCCTCTTGGGGCAATTTTACTTAAAATAAGTTTGCACTCTTCATTTCCGGCTTTTATTAGCGCAATTAGCTGGTCATACTTTTCTTCTATCAACTCAAAGTCTGTAGTCCTGGACAGGTCATTCCCGCCTCTATATATAATGACTGTGTGGAATTGAGTCAGATCATACATCTCAATGTCTCTAATTAGCGTGTTTATTGTTGCTCCTGACACGGAATGTTTGTGTAAGTTGTTTTTAAGAACCTTAACATTCACTCCATGCAGTATAGAATCTCCCATCATTAACACCTTTTTCCCTGAGTGTGATTTATCAGTCATTTCTGTACGCGCTGTCGGGGGTCTCTGTGGTGGTGTCTGTGGAGATAACAGTAATTTGTCCTTTAACACACAAATTCCGGTATAGCTAGTATTTCTAATGATAAAGTTAACGCATTTTTATACTGAACAAAACGACTTTTTAGGGACATAGATTAAACAGATGAACATTGACATAATTGTTTGAAGATATTAGAAATGCTAGGTAAGGATGTGATTTTCAAATTTTTTGTTAGGCCTAAAAAAAATAATTGTGTGGTTCGGGTCACCCGACCCTACCTACGAATACCCGCCGACCCTGACGTTTTTTTGGTCCATTTCGAAAAAAAAAAAAGATATAAAAAAAAATAATATATAACAATATAAAGTCACAGTAATTATATAGAGAATATTATGTCAGTGCCTTTTACTATCAAGTTTATTAGGCGAGGCTTAGAAAACGAAGAATGGCGAGGCTCTGCCGAGCCATTCTTCGTTTTCGTGCCGAGCCTAATAAACATGATAGTAAAAGGCACTGACATAATATTCTATTTATCATGTAGATTAACCATATTTTCTGTATGAATTACTATTATTACCTTATTCTCAGAATGATACGCTTATCGAGGACGTCGTCATGTTGTTGTTTTTTTGTTTGTTTTATGACGTCAGGCAAGGTTACGTGCATGACGTCAGATAACGTTACGTACAATAAACGCCGAGGGATTCCGCATTGATTTGCTTTATTTGCCAGTGCCTAATTAAAGCAAAATTTAATAGGTCACCCCTTTATTATGCAGAAAAGTGTATAATAATTCAGTGCATCTTCCCTGACGTTTTTTTGGTCCATTTCGAAAAAAAAAAAAAAAAAAATTAAAAAAAAAAAAAAAAAATTAAAAAAAAAAACAAAAAAAAAAACAAAAAAAAAAAAAAAAAAATTCGACCTACCCTACCTACCAATTTTGAACATGTTACCCGAACCACACAATTTTTTTTTTTTAGGCCTTATTGTATTATTTTCTAAGAGAAGTATTAGAATTACCTCCGATATATTAAAAACAACTTATTTCATTATACAAAACAAACGTATTGTTTTCAACAAATTTAATGTTTGGCATTGACAAGAATTGCTCGTTCTTATATTGCTTTTAAAAACTTCTGAAATGTGTTCCCAAGCGATTGTTATTCTAAAACAAAAACATTTCAAATTTCGTAATTTAAAAATTATCTTCTTTTTCATTGAAATGAGAACGATTTTCGATAACCCATAAAAGTATGTTTCCATCATATTTGCTTTATTTTTTATCACCAACTTTATTTACAAATGACTTTGTATTATTATTCTTGGTCATTATCATTGACCCAGAACATACATATAGATACTCTATACTTAGTAATATTATAAATAATACTCATATGGACAATTTAAGCGAAGCAAGAGCAAATGTATCTCTATTTCTTCTATTTCCTTGTACACTGATTACCTCCCTTGGACAACCAATGTCACCAGACAAAAAATGGTCAATATTTAAACCAAGTTATTTTACTGAGTTTGTAGCTTTGATAATATGCCCGTTACACTGAATAGAAAAAACTTAACTTTAAGCTGTGTATCTCGACTATGGAAATGACACGATTTTATATACTAAATTTATTTTGCCCAGTATATATTGTACAGCAGTTCACAAAGACAAATGTACCTAATTGAAAGTTCTTGTATTGCATATGTCAAAATTCGTATTAACTACACAATAAGAGACACCTCCGCACATGGGGAAAAAACGCTTCAAATAGAGAGCGCAAAGAGGATATGCAAGAGAAAATTTATCTCTATTTCTTCTATTTCCCCGTAAACTGATTACCTCCCTTGGACAACCAAAATGTCACCAGACAAAAAATGGTCAATATTTAGGTCAAGATATTTTACTGAGTTTGTAGCTTTGATAATATGCCCGTTACAAGGAATAGAAAATCTTAACTTTAAGCTTTGTATCTCGTCTATGGAAATGACATGCATTTTATGTGCTAACATTATTTTGCTCAGTATATATTCCAGAGGAGAGATAACTGTATGGATGGTTAGGTTGGCGTATTACTTGTGGTCAGTCATCAATACTTGTGGTTAATTATCAATACTTGTGATTAATTATCAATATTTGCTCATTCAATTTGCTCTGTTTCAGGGCAGTATGTTTAGTGGATCAGAACACACACTTGGCGGTCACAGGTTCGAGGGAGAGGTAATTATATACAGTACATGTAATACTATAAACAAGACAAATAGAGGATCCTACATTAGTGTCTGTTTAATATCGAATTCACTAAACTCATTGGATAAAAGTATTAGTTGTACACAGTGAGTTTAGTATACTTGCTCCCTGTTTTAGAAATCGATAAATAATAATTTCAATAGGCACGCATGTGATATTCTGTTAATCTCACAACTCTTCGAATGCAACAAAACATACATTTATTGTGTAGCTACATCGTTCGAATGCAGTCGTATCCGTTCAGAACTGCCTCGTCGATTTCCGTAATCCGCTTTATTATATAACCTATAAATAGACGCGTTTTCATTGGCTAAAAAGTAATTTTTTAGAAAAAATATCTAGCGATATTGACCTGTTTTTTTTATATTGACCTGTTTTTATGGGATGGTGTGTTGTCCGTCTTCCGTCGTCTGTCGTCCGTCGTCCGTCGTCCGTCGTCCGTTAACTTTTCTTCAAACGACTTCTCCTCAGAAACCGCTTGGCTAATTTTGACCAAACTTCACATGGATGATCCTTAGATGAATGCTTTTTAGATTTGTTAAAATTAGGTCAGCGCTACATCCAAGATGGCTGCCATTACCATATATAGTCGAAACCTTAAAAAATCTTCTTCTCCAGAACCGCTGGACAGATTTCAACAGTTTTTCTTTTAAAATGATCGCCAACGCCTAGACTATCAAGATTGTTCAAATTAAGTCCCCGAAGTCAAAAATGGCCGTGCCCCGGGGGTCCAAAGTTTGTATATTGAGGTTTTGCATGTTTTTCATATAGACATATAGGAAAAAACTTTAAAAAATGTTCTTCTCTGAAACTACAAGGCACAGAGCTCTCATGTATTACATGTAGCATCAGCCTATGGTCCTCTACTAAGTTTGTTCAAATGGTGACCCTGGGGTCAAATTTATCCCCGCCCCGGGGGTCACAGTTTTACATAGACTTATATAGGATTATTTTTTAAAAAAATCTTCTTCTCTGAAACTACAACAGCCAGAGGTTTGATATTTTGCATTTACTATAAGCTTATGGTCCTTTACCAAGTTTGTTCAAATGGTGACCCTCGGGTCACATTTGGCCCCACCTCAAGGGTCACATGTTTTACATAGACATGTATAGGGAAAAACTTAAAAAATCTTCTTCTCTGAAACTGCAAGAGCCAGAGGTTTAATATTTTGCATTTGCTATAAGCTTGTGGTCCTCTAACAAGTTTGTTCAAATGGTGACCCAGGGGTCACATTTGGCCCCGCCCCAAGGGTCACATGTTTTACATAGACATGTATAGGAAAAACTTAAAAAATCTTCTTCTCTGAAACTGCAGGAGCCAGAGGTTTAATATTTTGCATTTGCTATAAGCTTATGGTCTTCTACCAAGTTTGTTCAAATGGTGACCCATTGGTCACATTTGGCCCCACCCTGGGGTTCACAGTTTTACTTAGGCTTGTATAGGCAAAAACTGAAAAAAATCTTCTTCTCTGGAACCACATGGCACAGAGCTCTCATGTATTACATGTAGCATCAGCTTATGGTCCTCTACCAAGTTTGTTCAAATGGTGACCCTGGTGTCAAATTTGTACGCGCCCCGGGGGTAACATTTTTTTAATTTCTTTTTAATTTTTTTTTTTTTTTAATTTGATTTTTTTTTTTTTTTTTTTTTCAATTTAATTTTTTTTTTTTTTTATTTTTTTTTAAATGTTTCAATTTTTTTTTTTTTTTTTTTTCAATTTAATTTTTTTAATTTTTTTTTTTTTTTTAAATTTTTTCATTTTTTTTTTTTTTTTTATTGATTGATTTGAATTATTGTTTTTTTTTTTAAAAAAAAAATCATTATCTTTTTAATTACTTGACACTTACTTTAACATTTCTTGTCGGCGCTACTCATCCTAAATGCCTTGTTGAATTTCGACGAAACTTGGCAGGAAGCATCAGTAAGATGTCTAGTTGTGCATTTCACGCTTTTGTTCCAGTTCGCTGATTTTTGACGGGAGTTATGGCCCTTTGACATTTTTATTTTAAATTTCTTGTAGGCGCTACTCCTCTTAAATGGCTTGTTGGATTTCTACAAAATTTGGCAGGAAGCCTCAGTATGATGTCTAGTTGTGCAAAGCGCGGTATATCAATGAAATCTTGGACAATTTTGAAAACCAGCTAGATCTTGTTAGTAATAACAGAGTTATGGCCCTTGATTTGTTGAAAAATGCTATATTGTATTTTCCTTTGTTAAATCTATAGGAGAAGAGAGCTATATCTATCTAAATCTATAAGAGCTGTTTTAGCCAGTAGAGCGTCCACAGGCCCTCTTGGGCCTCTTGTTTTGATATTGACCTGTTTTATATAATTGTTTTTTTGATATTGACCTGTTTTATATAATTGTAAATTGAGGGTTATATAATAAAACAGTTATGGACTTTTCAGCTGTTATACATGATGTTGATATGCACCAAAAAATCATTATTGACCTCGGCTATCGCCTCGGTCAATAATGATTTTTTTGGTGCATATCACATCATGTATAACAGCTGAAAAGTCCATAATTGTATAATGTTTAACGGTTACGGATATCGACGAGGCAGTTCCGATTGCAAATAAGCTGAACGGAAAAGACCGAGCGATGAGTCGGTCTTCATTTGAATATATATTACGCCAGAGCATTTCAATATAAATTATGACTTTAGTACACCCACACACAGCAAGTTATGGGATTAAGTAATTTACTTAAAGAACAGATAATCTGTAATGAAACATTAAACAAAGCAAACTCATATACACAATGCACACATGTTGGAAATACAAACTGAGGATTAATCAGTAATGGAAAAAGTACGGATTAAGACTATGTTGAATCGTTTACCAAATTCACAGGCAGATAGATGACATCGACGCATTTAAAACACGTATCGGTATCTAGGTGATAAACTGAACATTGACAACCCTTTCTTTTCTACCAGGTTTAATAACATCTATCCAAACGACTTCAACTCACTGTCGATTCTTTTCTCAATTTAAGAAATAACATATTTCCAGCGGGTTCAACCTATACTGTCCCTGATCAAAACCTGGTGAGCGGGACTTGAAAACCATCGATACCAAGGGCCGTAGGCCCGCGGTTTCGATGTATTTCAAGTCCCAACCACCAGGTTTTGATCTCGCACAATATAAACACGCTGGAAATGCTTTATATTTTTTAAGTGACATGGGTTTTTATGTATTTTATACACACATTTTCGGGAGACTGAACAAGATACAAACACATTATCACAACTTATATTGTACGTCCATCTCTCAGCACCAAAAGAAGAAAATAAACAGCGTTATCGTGTTTCGAACAAGTTCAATTTGTTGTTTGAACTTAACGTTGCCTGAAACTAACGTAATCGTTGTTTTGGATGTTTTCCGACGTTGAAAATTGTTTAAAATGACGTCCAAACGGTTGAAGGATGTGACGTCAGAGGTTTATATAGGTTTTTTAAAAACGCCTCAATAACAGTCATATTAATTACTTAACTATATTAGCCTTGTTTTACTAGAAACTCTACACACAATACGACGCAAACTCGGCCAATATGAACCGGAAGTCGGCCAATATGAAAAAAACAAGGCCAATAGGGGGCACTCCTCAGTTTCGCATGAATGTCCATGGTGTAAATCAGAAAGAAATCAACTAAGCATCTTTTAGGTCCATTGATGGTCTTTATAATAATTATGAAGCACATGTTTGATGTTTTTTTCAGTTTTGATTACTTCTAACTTTATTTTGGTGTATTGGAATATGCATTCTTTGGGTTTTTTGGAGGCTATAAATAGAAAAATGTGAACCAATCAAAAACTTCCTAAAAGTAGTTAAAATGGCTGATTTTCACTGACGAGGAGATCAGCGTGGAATAACTTTTTAAAATGCCGGACTAGGTATGTAAAATTTAGCATTTCCTGATATGCAAGAGCATTATGAGTGCAGACATGACGCTGATATGTGTAGGAAATTTTTTTATTTTTATTTATTGACATTTGAAATATTGCTAAAATTGCATTTTTAGCATGTTTTAAGGGGTGGGGTAATCTTAAAGAAATGGGACTAAAGTTGTACAGAAAATGCTTTTTGATACTTTTATTTGGTATGGAAACATGGGTAATTTTATTGTCTTCTAAGAAATGTATGACACAATGATGATGTGATTTATTTTTGCTCAAGGATTCAGGCTAAGAGCTTGTCAAGTGTTTGATGATTGAGAAATGTACATTAAACTGTGGAGTGCCCCCAATACGAAGAAACTCGCCAATACGAGATTTAAGTGACGTCATTCACGTTAAGTAACGTCATTCGCTCTCGCGTTTTGACATATAAATGAAATTAACGCTACTATAAATAAACGCAAAGTATGTCAAAATAATTTGATTAAAAACAAATATAGTGGCTGTTAATTAATACAATTGTCATTAATTAAGTGTTTTCATATTGTCCGAGTTATTGGTCCTTGGACTGTCATATTGGCCCGCGGCCTACGGCATTGGGCCAATATGACAGTCCTTGGACCAATAACTGGGCCAATATGAAACCACTTAATTATTAACATCATAGCATTGAGTATTTTCATAAACCATGTTAGATTAACATCTCCCAACTGAAACTGGTGAACTAATAATCAAAATCTATGACACGAGAGATGATTTGAATTTAGACAGTGTTAAGTATCCCTACTTAAACTGGGATGCTCCCCGAACTTCCTATGGAGCATATGTTTCTAACTCGTGTTTATTTCTGGAGTGTGTCATGGAGTGTGTCACGGACTTTAACATTTGTAACCTTTGTATGAAACTAAAAAGCAACCCCATCGGAGATACCGTTACCATAAACCTAGAAAAAACCTTTGCAAACTTGTTTTACGCACTGCATGTTTAGTGGTTAACCCATTAACAGTTTGTACCTTGTGGTTATACTCATAAATACATGATCAATCATGTTTGTGTTTTACTTATATTGCCTATTAATACTGTCTGTTTTGTTAGAGGATAACTCCTGACGGGGATTTTTTATTTACACTGTCCCACTTATTTGGGATGAAAATAGTGTAAAATGAAATGTTTTAGTTTATTAACAGAAATATGTAATAGAGTATGTTCTCATCGAGTTAGTTGATTTAGATATCGAGATGGGCCTAAAAAGGAAATGATAGAACAAATGAAGGTTCTTACATTCATTGCATACACTTGCCTCTATATTATTTACAAACATTTCCCCGGGGCGTGTCTACTTTGATCCCGAGAAATAAAAAAGATATTGCCTAAGGGCCAAACTACATTAACCTAATAGTTTACATACGATATACCATTCGTTTAAGCATGTTTACCCTAACCCTAACCTAACTTTTATCTAAGCGTTGTATGCCACCTTTGGGCCACTTTTTCAGGTATGACATTGCCCTAATACCTATATTATCTTAATGTCAAAACATTTGTTTTAAACATTTATAAATAGATACATTTCTGTGGATCATTTGAACTGATTGTGGACGTCATTAAATGGCTTTAAACTAGTTTTAATTATAGTTTTAAAAACCCGCAACACTTAAAAACCCGCAACACTTAACGAGTGTTTAGTCATATGAGACCCTGATTAATAAGATACAGCATTTAATTACTATTTTTCGTTTTAGATCAAGCATTTAATTACCTTTTTTCGTTTTAGATCAAGCATTTAATTATCATTTTTCGTTTCAGATCAAGCATTTAATTACTATTTTCCGTTTTAGATCAAGTATTTAATTACCATTTTTCGTTTTAGATCAAGCATTTAATTACCAATTTTCGTTTGAGATCTAGTACTTAATTACCATTTTTCGTTTTAGATTCACTTCGTATTCTACAATAGTAAATACAGAAACATTAAGATCGCAAAATCTAAATCAGATGGATTAGTCGTTGTGGCCTTTTGGATCAAGGTTAGTGGAATTCGTTTGTTTGTTTGTGTGTTTTTGTTTTTAATGGTGTTTACGTCATTTTAGCATATGTTAGGCCATATATGACGATCGATTTGTTTTGTGGTAGAGACAGCCCTCCACATTTTCCTGGGTAGAACCAGTGCTGTATACATAGGCATCCATAAGAATCTACACTCAGTTGACAATTCGAGCTCCCAGTGGGATTTGAACCGCCAGCAGTGAGAGTCTAGTCAGAGTTAGACGCAGCGTCTTTACTATCCCGGCCACGGAGGCAAAATGGAACTCGTATGCTACTCAGGAAGTGTTTTCGCAAACTACATTTGGTACCGTTTGTTTGATATCGGCTTGCCAACTTCATTGTTATTACTTAATATACAAGGTCGCAGGGTTGATATAATAAATAAAACAGTAACAAACTAAAGTAGGGTAATTATAATTATATATATGTGCATTTTTTAAATTCCATTCCTTAGGTAGGTAGTTAGCATGACTTATTATACATGACAATATTAATAGAGAATATTATGTCAGTGCCTTTTACTATCAAGTTTATTAGGCTCGGCACGAAAACGAAGAATGGCTCGGCTCAGTGCCTTTTACTATCAAGTTTATTAGGCGAGGCTTAGAAAACGAAGAATGGCGAGACTCTGCCGAGCCATTCTTTGTTTTCGTTCCGAGCCTAATAAACTTGATAGTAAAAGGCACTGACATAATATTCTATTTATCACATTACTATTATTACCTATTTCTCAGAATTTTACGCTTATCGAGGACGCCGCCATGTTGTTGTTTTTTGTTTGTTTTATGACGTCAGGCAACGTTACGTGCATAACGTCAGATAACGTTATGTACAATAAACGCCGTGGGATTCCGCATTGATTTGCTTTTTGGTCAGTGCCTAAAATAGACTGCTACACAGCGTTTACATTAAAGTAAAACGACTGTAGAAGTCCGCCATTATCTTTACCTGTTTGTTTTATAGGAGTAGCCATTTTAACAGTTTATAGATATCCCGCCACCTTGCTTCCTTTATGTAAGTGACGAATCTGTATTATGTAAACAATATTGAGTGAAATCCCAATACATGTATATGTTTTTATAGAACGTCGATCAGACGCTTGGCCTCGATCATGGTTAGAATGCGCTTTATTTAGCCGTAATAATCGTTCTTTGACTGTCGCTTGTTTGAGTGAAACGGTACATGCGCAGTGAAGCAGTTTATGCCTAATAAAGCAAAAAATATTAGGTAGAAAAGTGCATATCTGCAATGCATGATAAAAGTATTTATCAAGCATCAAACTAAGCACATATATTTATTAATCCAGTTTCATTTTGACATACTGGCATACAATTTAATACAAGTTAGATTGTCGATCATTTGTTCGTCGTTATTATATCTTAGGTGTTAATATTTTATTGATGCAAATATTCCACAATTAGTAATATGTAAACATAATAATTATTAATAATGATTTTTAAAGATGCAATTTAGTAGAACAAAGTAACGGGATTCCGCAAGTTAAAAAAATAAATATCAAGATTGCCGTACGTGTCCCTTTAAAGTATGGAGAAGGAATACTTACACACTAAGGTCAAACATAGAAGGCTACATTTCCAACATTTTCTTCCAGCGTTTTCATTGAGCATGTAGTAAGGTGGATTAGTCACCATAATGTAGCGTTATTCGCAAGTGACATTCTGATTTGATTTACAGACAACTGCCAGTGGCGATGTGACGGCGTTTTCTGAATTCTTGCGACTAAACATACCACCTATCTCTGCTTATCGTAAGTCTCATTTAAGTACTATTACATGTACATACACAATGGTACATATATTTAGATACAAATGCAACATTCACAGAATACAACAGTGATGGATGGTCTGCCACTGATGAACAGTATACAAAGTATAAAAAGAATTTATCAAAAAACAAAAAAAAAGATGAACTGTATACAACAGTGCATATATATATAGAATCTTAAACGAGTTTTCATTCCATATAATATTTATAAAACTAGTTAAACTTTATTTTATTTAAACAAGCCTTTGTCGAGTAAAAGTTAAAAAACGCGCACACAATCATAACGAGTTTCATAACTCTCATATGGAATGGGGACGAGTTTAAGATCCTTTTGTCAAATGACAATACAGTAAAAAGTAATTAAGTTGGACGTAAACACGTCACCATGTCAGACAAACTTTAGCGAACAGATGGTAATAAAAACAGGTCCTTTAGCGCAAAAACGTCATGTGACGTCATCACTTCTTGTCACCAACAACCATTGACAACAAAGAGTTCGTGTTTTATCTCTTAAACGTAGACTTTAAAATATTACAAACACTTTTTTATATTGTTTAGTTATTTATTATGAGTTGTTGGTGAATAAAATGTTTATGACTTCTTTCCGGATGACTGGCAAGTCTGTATAATAAAATAGTTCCATTTAACAAAATTGTGTATCGTAATAGATTTAATGAATTTTAGGCCAACCAATCAACATCGTTCCGGTTGTATTACACATGTATACATACAGTAGAATATGAAATGGGTGTACGACATGATGGACTATTGACTAATACCTCTTGACGTGCGTTCGAACATGATAATACATGGTATTAAATAGACTATATTCTCAAGAAGTCCCTAAAGTTGAGTGGTAAGAACGACTGACTGCTAATTACAATGCCGTGTGTTCGAGTCCCGAGAGTGGCAAACATATTTTGATGTAAACTATAACGCTACCCGTTGACTGGTACTATGCGAACTACTCGATAATGTCCTGCGTTAAATTTAATCACGATTTCGCCATGAGCTGGAGAACATGAAATTACAAATAAAGACAGCCCTACAAAGAATGATACGATTAAAATGTAGGGTATGTAGCTTTAAACTGTTCACTCATCGCTCAGCCTGATACCAGGATACAAGATACAGGATTTTATAAACCAATTAAGGGCCCTCGAGGGGCAAGTAATTTAGAATATTGATTACAATGATCGATCAATAACAAAATAATGACAAAACAACCAGAGCACATACACTTAACAGAGCAGTTCACAGTCCTTTAAACTACAACCACACCAGTAATTTTATAGTACTCTTAACGATATCAATGTTATTTGTGCTTTTTAAAAGACTGCATTAAATACGAATACATGATACCAGGTTACAACATATATTGTCGATCATATCCGTTTTTCAAATTTAGTTTACTGTTTTTTTCACAAGCAAACCAATCTGACTACGACCAGGCCCGTAGCCAGCCCTAAAATTAACCGAGGCACGACATCGCGCCCCAACTCATACCAGATTAGTTTTTTACATGCGATTTCCTGTGTTTGAGGGTATTTTTAGTTCAAAGCACGACAGTTGTTTTTTTCAATGATTGATCATTTCTCGATACTGAATACTCAGTTGCTTAGTGTAAAGTATGTACATTCCCAAACATGTTGTGCCTCAGCGTAGCTATATCTGAATAACATATATGTATTATAATTAGCTGTGGAGTAGTTCAGACGGCTTGGTGGAATGTCTTTACATATTTTTTTCTTCTTATCATTTTACAGAGGAGTACGTAAAAGCCCAAATGGATATGACCACGTTTTTCAACCAAGATTGTTCGTTTTATACATATGGCGGTAGCTTAACTACACCGCCGTGTTATCAGTCCGTGAGGTGGCTTATTCGACGGAAACCGTTACTTGTCAACCAACAAGCAGTAAGTGTATTTTTTCATAGACATTTAGCTATAACGACATTCTTTGCTATGACACTACGATACCATGAAGGTTTCTGATAAATAGTATACAACTTTGACAAGGATAAATAGTTCTAAGCCATTGACTTCTACGGAATTAAATAGTTGTTTTGTTATTTATAATAAAAAACGTTTTTGGATATTTTGTTTACTTATAAACTTGAATTAAAACTTGAAAAAGTGTAAGGCAATGTAAAAAAGAAAGTATGCGTTTCCTAAGTGGTCACATAATGACTTGCTGCTTCAAAAAGCGCGCACCAACAACATAGATGAACTATTGCACGCTCAATGACCTATTGTACGCTAAATGTACTATTGTACGGTCACATCACGTCACTCTTTGTTGTCACTCTCGTTAAAAACGCGCGTCAATGACACAGATGAACTATTGCACGCTAAGTGTATTATTGCACGGTTACGAAATTAACTATTGCACTGTTTGCATATTTTCGATCAGAATGGTCAAAATATTTGATCACACGTGACTGCTTCTAGGCTAGTGGAAAACGCTGATGTTTTTGATACATAATAATATTAAAACGGCAATCTGTATAACATAGTTCTTTCCTTTTTCTTTATCATATATTTATCAAACAAGAAACTATGGTGTGTGTTTTGCAATATGCTGATGCTAACGACATGAACACATGTATGGGCACATGTTATAATAATACATATATTCGCGAGTGATACCGTACAAGGACGTAGCGTAGCAAATGTATTAGCACGTGTTACCGTGCAAGGCCGTACCATAGCAAATATATTAACACGTATAACCGTACAAGGATGTAACATAACACACAGACGTAACATAACACGTATATTAGCACCTGTTACCGTACGAGGACGTAACATAACGTACGGACGTAACATAATAGATAAGCACGCGTTACCGTGCAATCGCGTAACATAACACATAGACACATCGGTAACATGCAATACCAAAATGTGCCAATGCATTCTTTTTAAAGAGAAGATATAATTCGTGGCACGTCAATGAAGTATGAAACTGTTTTTTATTCTTTGCCACCTTTTCTATTTTACATGCATTAACAATGTCCTTCAAAGTATTTTAAAACTTTTAGTTAGAATCTCCATTAGACACTGATAACAAAGTTGAGCAACTGTTCATGTTCTTATTTATTTTAGTGGCTTGGGCTCAACAGACTAGATTCACATGGTCATCTGAGCGAGCAGTTTGGCAACTATCGCCCCACTCAACCACTTTATGCTCGTGTCATCGAGTTTCATTGTAGCAGCCTCAACACATCAAACGAGTATATTCCAGTAATGGCTGATGCGACTCCACCAACTAACGTAACGGTTTCACGCATGATCGCAGCTCCAGCAATCGCAGCTGCAGTAAATCACGAAGCGACTCCTCACATGCGTGCAAATCCACCACCAACTACGCCAACATACAAAGCGGCTCCTCACATGCGTGCAAATCCACCACCAACTCCGCCAATATACAATGCGGCTCCACACATGCGTGCAAATCCACTATCAACTCCAGTAATATACAAAGCGGCTCGACAGATGCATGCAAAGAAGATTATCCCCACATGCATGCAAATCCACCAACAACTCCACCAACAACTCCTGCAAAATACGAGCAGGCTCCACACATGCCTGCAAAACCACCACCCACTAAACAACCGGCTCCATACACCATGCAAGCCAATCAACCAGCGACACCGCCAACGTACGAAGCGGCTCCGCACATGCATACAAATCCACCACCCACTTAACCAGAATAAGGGGCGGCTCCAATCATCCATACAAACCCACCATCAACTCAACCAACATACGAAGCGGCTCCTCACATGCGTGCAAATCCAGCGCCAACTCCACAGACATACGAAGCGGCTCCAAACATGCATGCAAATCTACCACCCACTCGACCAACATACGAATCGACTGAAAACATGCTTGCAAATCCACGACCAACTCCGCCAACAGACACAGAGGCTTAATCGCCAAGGCCGGAGGGTGTGCAGCTCTACTGAACTGGATAAATAAGACAAACATGATAAATATGCTAAAATAAAAGAGAAAGTAGATGAAAAAAACAAGGAATGTGATTACTTATTAGCGAGGTCATCCATAATTAACCGAAATATATTTTCATACATCAGATGCAATTAGTCTTAAATGACTATTTAGCAAATACATGTGCACGCTCATGTTTGTGTGGATTACATCGGGGGCATATGCTAGGTATATGTTTATACTCGATTAAACGTTCAGGAAATGAAACTCATTCCTTGTATTACTTACTTTATGAATCAAACAGATGCATTCCTTGTATATAGTGTATGATCACATGGGCTTATAACTTACTGATTTTGAAATAATATGCTTTTTCCTTTCTGTATGACATTTCTATCTCAAACAAATTATATTCCCCCTTTTAATATCATCTTCTGTTTTGAAGGTTAGCATCATTCCACGATGTTACTTAATGGAAGGTAAACCCTTATGAGCATGTATAAGAAATTTATTTCAGAACAAAGGAGTTCCATGAAAGAAATAGCTCTTGTCAAATTCACTTTTGTTGAGCTGGAAGTAAAAGTAGACAAAATGATATATAGGGTCCTATAGAAACCACAGCGTCCGAACGCAATGGCATCGTAGGTCCGCACTGTACTGCAAACAAGGACTTGAAACTACAATGAAAGAGACAACAAACAACAGAAAGTGTGGTGAAGATAGGCTTACCGACTTGGAACGGTCAGTAGGCAATACGGTCTACTGGTTAGCTTGAATCGATTTTATATGCGCACAATCCTCGCTATTATCCTGTCTTCAGCGCCCAAATAGATAAGACAGTGTAAACAAAACTACATCCCATCAAAAGGAATTCTCTAACAATAAAGTCCACATCCAGAGAAACTAACTAAATATACACATACAAAATAATAAACATCTTAGGATGTATCCAGAATCGTACTAAACAACCATAGTAGTTGCAACTAAAGAGAAAACCAATCTAGGGTACGACCAGAAAACCCGAGGGACGAAAGCTCATGCACCCACCTCCCTTAGTTGGGGTTTCAGTAGGTACAATCATAGAGTCCCAAGAGGTAGTCCAGTCATCGCACAAGTGAAAAGTGAAGCGTAATGACTGACTGTAGAGGGGTCAATCACTAAACATGCAGTGCGCTGTAAAACCAAAGGGTTATATCCTTTTCTGACGAACTTCCTGATTAAACTTGTAAAACGGTCAGGAAACCCGTCAGACCCCTTTAATTTTCGAAGTTGATAGACCACATCTCCATAAAATGAGAGTTGTGATATGCCTAGTCGCAGAAGTGTTTTAAGGTTGGTGTTGTACTTTTCCAGCAGGCCCTCGTTGCGGCGGTAGAATTTAGAGAAAGATCTACGTAGTTTGTGATAACGAAAACCCTGCTGAAGAAGTTTACTTGTAATAACTTGATTTCGATCATGAAGTCTATAACATCATTACATGCTCTAGCAATTCGAATGAGCTGGGAGATATACACCCCATATGAGGTAGCACGAGGTATATCTCTATCCAGGTGTGGAAAGTTAACGATGTTAAAGTTGAAATCATCTCTCTTATCATAGATTTTAGTATGAATACAATCATTTGAAATCGAGAGATGAAGATCGAGAAATGCTGCTACTGTATCCGAACTGTTGGCTTTATTTAACGTGAGCTCTGATGGATAAATGTTAGTAACAATATGAGCAAAGAACGGATTATCAATATTGAGTATGTCATCAAGATACCGAGAAGTATTATTAAAGGCATCACTAATTCACACTGGCTAGCAGGTGACAAACTCAACATAAAATCTTTTTCATAGCAGTACAAAAACAAATCTGCAACAAGTAGCGCACAGTTAGTACCCATAGGAATACCAACAACCTGGCGGTAAATAGTTTTACCGTATCTTATAAAGATGTTATCCAGAAGAAAAGATAAGGCTCTACAAACATCAGTACAAGTCCACATATTATACTGATCAATGGGGGCGTTAGTAAAGAAAGCCCTGACATTATTACAAGCTAGAAAAGTTGTACCTTCTCTAGCAAATGTCTTCTGAATAAGCTGAAGCAATTTTTATTTGATAAGATTATGTGGTAGTGTAGTATACAGTGTAGAAAAGTCGTAGGTGTTTAGAGAAGAGGCATGAAAATGCTTACAACGTAGTTTGTCAAGAACTTCTCCAGAGTTTTTGATAGACCAAAACAGATGGATTCCTAAGTTCTCGAAGGCCTTTCCGCAATATTTTACAATATGTTTTTAATCGCGGAAAGTCAGGCAGTCAATAGTTTTGATATATTGGTCGTGGTGCATGAACTAGAATTAGCGATAAAACGTGCTTTGTAAGGAATTTTGTGAAGTTTGGGTATCCAGTACATTGTAGGGAGCTTCGTCTACTTACTAATTACATAAACCTTTATAGTATACATAAAGGTCACATGCTGGGAAACAATGTCCGTCTCCAGCAGAGGTGTAGTTAGATAAGCAGAAATTCTCGCTAGCTCAGCATTTAAAGTATTGATATAATGTAGTCGTCAGACAATAATTATATTGTTGGAAGCTTTGTCTGCTGGAACTAGAGCAAATTTAGTATGTAAATTCTGAATACCCTTCTTAAGGTGTCGTAAATTGTAAGTGGAAGGCCGTGGAAGCAGGGATGGATTTGATTCGTAAAATAAAATACGTAATTCAACAATTTCTGAAATAGTTTTCATCCAAGCAGTAAGTGCATGTTTATCTGCTTTTTCTCGCTGACACCACATAGTACAGAAATCCGTTAAAGAACCCGCAATTTCATTGCGACAGGCATTAAAATCAATATCAGATGGAAGGCGATACTTAGGCCCTTTGGCAATTAAATGCCGAATCCTCTTATCCTCAATTACATCAAGACTTCCAGTAAGAATGTGACCGGCAGGTTCGAAACTAAATTTAGAATTTTGACAATCTCGTTCAGTAAGAATAGATGTCTCGATCTCAAAATCAGAAACGATCCTATTATAATTGAAAATAAGATTTCTAGTAGATTTCTTGTACTTGTAACATATAACAGGAGTCTCAATATTCTTGAAATACTTTGGAATTTTGTCAGTCACCCGCATATCATTAAACATACCGGCTAAATTAATGAAATCGATGCCTTTATCAACATGTTATCTTAAAAAATGCCTTTACTGGTCAGATGGAGCATCTATATGCGGACGCCAAATATGTTACGTGTAACTTTGAATAATAGATGTAACCTCATATAATGGATTAGTACGGACATAAATGGCATCCGCTTCTTCGTCAAGTTTCTGTAAGCAAGAAAAGGACAGACTGACTACTTTGCTAAGGAGGGCGTGTCTACCCGAATTTTTATAAATAGAATAAAGGTCTGCAAAAGTAAAGACTTTCTTACATTTACGTTTAAGATTATGGTTCTTCCGGAGACCATGTGACCGTCGTTTACGTTTACGAATAGACAATATGCTAAAAGGATCTATATCTGGGGTATTGGCAATGTTTCCTTCTTGATAAATGTTATCGTTTAACCCCAATGGATAAGGAGTTTGTAAATGCTTTATCCATTTGAGTTCAGCAATATATCTAGCTTGTATCTTGTAACCTTTGGTAGCACTATAATCAAATTCAATATATTCCACGTGCTGAATGCTAATATCATCTATGGAATGCCCCGAATCCCTAAAGTGTGTATAAAGAACGTTTTTAAATCGTTTCGACTGGCGCATTTTATATAAATGTTCACGAAAACGAACTTTCATGGATCAACCAGTTTGGCCTACATATTGTATACCACATTTAGGATGATTTCAGGTCAAAACATAAACGATATTACTTGACGATCAGTTAATGTCTGAAGGTATACTGACATCAAACGCTCTACCATTGGTAGAGGACTTAATAGTGGACTTTTGCGACAAGTATTTACATGCACCACACCTTTTCGAGCTGCATTTAAGGATAGAGGGATAGAACGTTCGTCTACTGTTTAACTTATTAACATTAACTGGTGGTCTAACTTTATATCGATTAAGTACAGAAGTTTTAAGTGGTGTTAATTTAATAGAAGCAGTATTGCTGAATATATAATTAGTGCCAGGATTATGAACGGTAGATGCCGAATGAAGATTAATTCGTGATAAATTGATCGATCATTTACGTGTAAAAATATTAGAATTTCCCTGGTGAAGATAAACAGTAGACACAGAGTGAAGTTTAAGAGGAGAAAGAATGACTTTTGGGGTTCTTAATATACGACTCATGTTTTTATAAGGTGTAAACTGTTAAAATTACAGCGGAAAACCACGCTAAAACAACGTCGAACGTCGCCCTCTCTATAGGATGGGTGAAATGAAAATAACAACATTAATCACATGCACGGGGAGATGTTTTACCACCGCCACACTGCACAAGTGACACAGATGTAAATGCAAAATGATATATAGGGTCCTATAGAAACCACAGCGTCCGAACGCAATGGCATCGTAGGTCCGCACTGTACTGCAAACAAGGACTTGAAACTACAATGAAAGAGAAAAACAACAAACAGAAAGGGTGGTGAAGACAGTGTTACCGACGTGGAACTTTCAGTAGGCAATAACGCCTACTGGTTATTGCCTACTGGTTAGCTTGAATCGATTTTATATGCGCACAATCCTCGCTATTATCCTGTCTTCAGCACCCAAATAGACAAGACAGTGTAAACAAATCTACATCCCATCAAAAGGAATTCTCTAACAATAAAGTCCACATCCAGAGAAACTAACTAAAGATACACATACAAAATAATAAACATCTCAGGATGTATGCCGAATCGTACTAAACAACCATAGTAGTTGCAGCTAAAGAGAAAACCAATCTAGGGTACGACCAGAAAACACGAGGGACGAAAGCTCATGCACCCACCTCCCTTAGTTGGGGTTTCAGTAGGTACAATCATAGAGTCCCAAGAGGTAGTCCAGTCATAGCACAAGTGAAAAGTGAAGCGTAATGACTGACTGTAGACGGGCCAATCACTAAACATGAAGTGCGCTGTAAAAAAAAAAGGGTTATATCCTTTTCTGACGAACTTCCAGATTAAACTTGTAAAGCGGTCAGGAAACCCGTCAGACCCCTTTAACTTTCGAAGTTTATAGACCACATCTCCATAAAATGAGGGTTGAGATATGCCTAGTCGCAGAAGTGTTTTAAGATTGGTGTTGTACTTTTCCAGCAGGCCCTCGTTGCGGCGGTAGAATTTAGAGAAAGATCTACGTAGTTTGTGATAACGAAAACCCTGCTGAAGAAGTTTACTTGTAATAACTTGATTTCGATCATTGAAGTCTATAACATCATAACACGCTCTAGCAAATCGAATGAGCTGGGAGATATACACCCCATATGAGGTAGCACGAGGTACATCTCCATCCAGGTGTGGATAGTCAACGATGTTAAAATTGAAATCATCTCTCTTATCATAGATTTTAATATGAATACAATCATTTGAAATCGAGAGATGAAGATCGAGCAATGCCGCTACTGTATCCGAACTGTTGGCTTTATTCAACGTGAGCTCTGGTGGATAAATGTTAGTAACCGTATGAGCAAGGAACGGATAATCAATATTGAGTATGTCATCAAGATACCGAGAAGTATTATTAAAGGCATCACTAATTTCACCCTGGCTAGCAGGTGACAAACTCAACATAAAATCTCTTTCATAGCAGTACAAAAACAAATCCGCAACAAGTAGCGCACAGTTAGTACCCATAGGAATACCAACAACCTGGCGGTAAATAGTTTTACCGTATCTTATAAATATGTTATCCAAAAGAAAAGATAAGGCTCTACAAACATCAGTACAAGTCCACATATTATACTGATCAATGGGGGCGTTAGTAAAGAAAGCCCTGACATTATTACAAGCTAAAAAAGTTGTACCTTCTCTAGCAAATGTCTTCTGAATAAGCTGAAGCAATTTTTCTTTAATAAGATTATGTGGTAGTGTAGTATACAGTTTAGAAAGTCGTAGGTGCTTAGAGAAGAGGCATGAAAATGCTTACACCGTAGTTTGTCAAGAACTTCTCCAGAGTTTTTGATACACCAAAACAGATTGATTCCTGAGCTCTCGAAGGCCTTTCCGCAATAATTTACAATATGTTCTTTAATCGCGGAAAGTCAGGAAGTCAATAGTTTTGATATATTGGTCGTGATACATGAACTAGAATTAGCGATAAAACGTGCTTTGTAAGGAATTTTGTGAAGTTTGGGTATCCAGTACATTGTAGGGAGCTTCGTCTGCTTACTTATTACATAAACCTTTACAGTAATGCAAGCTGGATTCTATCGTTTGAATCAGCAACAGATGGAATAATCATCTTGAAAGATGATGTTGGTTATGCGTCATACCCGACACTAAAACCACTTCAAAAAACCATTCATCAGCTCTTTCTTGAACCGCATACTTTTGTAACAAATCCATTGATAGGCACTGATCGATATTTTACTTTTGGTACTACTGGGAGGATAACCATTAGAAAATCCGGTCGCTATAAATTTGAAATAGGCTTTACTTACACAGGTGTAATCCAACTTATTAATTATACCAAGAAGTGCTGTGTGCCGACTATCAGACTTTTGATTAAACTGTTTCAATAAGGCTATTTCATTATCAAATGCTTTGCTTTTTTCATCCTGGGCAGCTCTCATTTGTCTTGAAAAAACAGCAATTGCAGTCAAGAGTTCATTTTTGTCAACCACTTTGTTCAAAGCAGTCTCCAGCGACTTACCATCAACCATTTTCCTTTTTTGATGTCCTCAAACTCTTTGTTGATATTGCCAACGTTAGTGTTTATCTGTTCGTTTGATCGTTTGATATTTTAATTTGAGTTATTGCGGTAGTAAAAGCAGTTCTGATTTGTGTTGTAGCATCAGCAATATCAGCGTCAAGTTCATTGTTATCAACCATTTGTTTATTGATTTCTTTAATTCGCTCATTAATACTGTCAACACCAACTTGTATTTTTTCACCTAACTTTTATAGAGCTCGCTATCATCTTCCAATCGATCTTCTTTCTTTCCTAACTCTTTCAAAGCATCACCTAGACGTTTTATTTCATCTTTCAAACCATTTTGAATTTCTAACCGTTTTCTCACGGTTTGTTTGTAATTGCTTTTGTATCAGACTTATTTTACCACCAACACCTGTTGTCAAATTGTTCATCATATGTGGAATTTTATTAATATTAAAATCATGTATGCTCTTTGCTACTCTCTTACAGTAAATTGCTTTGTTGCTACATCATCTGCTTTTTCTGGATTGCCAACGTTGATAATTCTATTTTTATTCATGTCAAGATCAATTCTCAGAATATTTCCTTGGTTCTTTCCCTTGTGAATATAATTAACCAGATGTTTCTATTTTACATACTCAGACAGCACAATACCAAAATTTGTAATATTAACACCGCCTGGACTAGTTTTCTCGCCGAGATCATTAAAAAGTCCCATTATATATAATAGATTAAATTTCACCGGTGAAGTTTCTTTTGACCAACTTCCTCGGACGATCAAGATACAGAAAACCATACTGTTTGTCAGTTTCTTTTCTGCACTGCTCTTTGCTTACACCCTGTTCGTTGGAAAGCATACCCAGCTCACGATTAACAGGAGTCGCAAAGAAAATGTAATAAGAACAATTCAACCGAATATCTTTGGGAGTTTTGTAGTAAGATTGCGATAAATAAATTACACAACAATTCTTATGCCTGCCTTGGATGAAATAATTGACATTATCATTTTGGTTACGCTCGCAAACATAATCATCAAAAATAGCTATCTTTTGAATATCAGAATCCAAATCATTCACAAGAAAAACTTGATCATTTGAACATTCTAGTATGTCTTCAACAGGATTTTTTTGCAACAAGACCTTATACTTTGACTGTTCCAAGCTTTTAGCAAACAAATCCATCTTGTCATAGTAAACTAAAGGTTTCAGCAACATGTAACTAATGTGTTTGTCTTGCCAGATCCTGAATTACCACACATAAGCATTCTAAAACAACAGTCTGGCATGAAGTTCCTAATCTGTTTGAAATTACCGTTGTCTGTCTTCATATCATAGTTTGGAATTTCCATTATAATAATACTTGGATAATACTTAACTAATCTTAGCTCATGTTATTTTATCTAATCCTATAGTATACATGTCTTTATTAAAGTGGAAAGAATTAGCGAATAAAACGAAAATATCGAATAATCTTGTTCAAGAATATGAACTTAAAGTTATTCAAAATCGACTAGAAAGAAGAGGAGCTAGTAAGGATTTACAAAAAATGCTCGAGTCAGTAATTAGTGGAATAACAGAGCAAACAAGACAGCTAGCTGAACATTTGGTTACCCTTCCAGAAATACGCCAACAGTTGGCTATACTTCCGGAGGCACTACGCCCGCAATTAGCTGCCCCGCCTGAGCGTGGAGCCATAGCACCGCCACCGCCATCACCGCCACCACCGCCACCACCACCACCACTCGTTTCTAGAGATAAAAAAACGGCTATCATGCAAACCGTAGATCCTAAAGACCTGGCAACGCCGACTGAGTATATGGAGAAACTGAAGCGGGAGATAGAGTCCAGACCTAAATTAATAAAAGCCTCAGAAAGAGTGCTTGGGCCAAAAAAAACTAAACCCGTGGAAACATTATATGAAAAAATCAAAAAAAAACGTACTTAAACCGAGCCTGAGGAAGCAGAAGAGGAAGAAGAGAAAGAAGAAGAATCGGAAGAAGAACCTGCTGCGAGGCCTAAGAAACCAGCGTATAATATTGACTTAGATGCTGGTATGAATAAAAAAGTACTTAGTGTCAATTATTTATAAGTAGTATGGAAACTGAGGGTTCTGGGGGTGGGGTTGGGGGTTCTTTGAGGGGGTTGCAATGAGTTTTAACTTGTTGGTTGGCTTGCCTGGCAACAAATATTCTGACTCGTTGCATAAAACCCCCGATGAGAAAACTGCGCCAGAACCCTCCGTTTCTATACTACTTTTATCAAGTTTAAGAGTGACACGTATTTTGGAAGCATATTGGGGCACTCGTGAAGTATCGATCCGCTTACGGGCAGTGAATTGTGGTTATAATTAGCCTGTTGGCTGGACTCATTTTATCTATCCGTTGTACGAGATATTTGGTATCTAAAGAAATATAAAAATATCGGACAGGGAAAGCAGCATTCAAGGACGACAGTCAACCACAAAACACAAAAACAACACGCAAACAGACAAACGAGAAGGCAAAAGTAATAAAAAATGCAAACGACATCACAAACACAAAAGGGTTGACAATAGGACTACCGCCTTGGAACGGTCAGTGGCAACAAAGGCCACTGTGGGGTTAAACCAAAGATTATGGGCTCGATTTTTATTGAGTGCTACAAGCTGTTATCACATAAATCGCGGGTTTATAAACAACTGAAGAGCATTGCCATTCATTCATCCTGTAATATATGCACATACACTTAGCGTCATACACATATACATATATGAGGGTGTATATAATATATATTTGTCACATATGTGACTGGTGTCAGACTGATATTTTTCATCGGGAATGATACAAATTTATCCGTGTCTTACTCTCCCTCTGATGTGGGAAGTGATGTTTATGTATTCGACACCAATGTGCGCGTGAGAGTGCAACGCACGCGTTCTCATTTATATTTCTAGAAAGCCACAAAGAAGGTACTCAATTACTTGGCAGAAGCCAGAGCAAAAGAGAATAAATCATTGAGGGCACGACAAAACAAGATTGCAGACAAACATCAAACGTCACCGTCCTTTTGGGTTTTAGTTAGACGTCATCATAGGGTTCACAGCCTGTCCGGTCATCGCACACTTAAAGAGGAAAGCATAGTGGCGAACTGTAAATTGGTCCACCACCAAGCATGCAGTGCGTTGGAAAATGATAGGG
Source organism: Cyrtodaria siliqua (assembly GCA_037043455.1). NCBI lineage: Eukaryota > Metazoa > Mollusca > Bivalvia > Adapedonta > Hiatellidae > Cyrtodaria > Cyrtodaria siliqua. The sequence goes on along the minus strand of JAWPHD010002038.1, from coordinate 32,975 downwards.
TCATAAAACAATATATTTTTTATAAAATTCCGTACATGATCAAATTTACTGATTTAAGAAACGTATCTTTATAAGTTAAGGATGTTGGCTGGGCAAGTTTTGACATCTTCAAGTCTAAAGATTTTATTTTTTAAATCATAGTTTTATTTGACAACAGAATTGTTTCATTTTTTCCATTTTAGTAGATATGGATATAATGTAGGATTTAATATGGTAACAGATCAAATTTTAAGCAAATTTTTTTTTCTTCATATTTTTCCGTCATTTGTGATAATTTTGTGTTGTCAGCAAAATAGGGGGTATGGGTAGCTCTGAGTAGAATTTATCCTTTTGATATAGAATAAATCAGATTTCTGTTTTTCACTAGTGGAATACACATATAAAAGTAGATACTGAGCTAATTTTATTTTCGATCTCCATGTCTATATTGTGTGTACAGTAGTTTACATTGAAAATGTCAAAATAACTCCAAAATGGGTGTAATTTAAAGAATTTTTAATAAAAAATCATTAGAAGCCTGGTGACCTATATATTGTTTTACTTGTTTTGAAAGAAATGTCATAGGACCTTGACATATACAAGTTTTAAAAAAAGTTGATCATTAGAACATAATTTTTTATCTTGAATTAATTTTTCGGTAAAATCAAAAGTGGGTGGGGTACGGTTCATATATGTTTGCTTTTTAAAGTAAAATGACGAATGAGGATTACAACTGTTTTTGTATGATTTGAAAGATATGTATATATATGCAATCGAAAATTAATTGTTGTTTTTCAATGAACGTAATGTTATGAAAACAATTATGAAAATGTTCAATGACTATATTTTTCCTCTTTTCAGTGAAAAGTTAGAAATATGTGCCTTTTTCAATGACGTCTAGTGGGAAAAGAAGTGTGGTGACCTAGCCTTTTTTGATAATTTTGAATCTAAATTATACCAAAAATATGAATTTAAAAAAATCTCATCACTACGTCCTTTCCCAGCCAACCTCCTTAAGTGATAGTAAACAATACTATTACCCTCCTTTGTTAAGTTTGTGTTATATTGTTTATTTTGTGCCAACTAAAAATTCTTTTAATTCATATATTATTTCATTATTACAATAAATGCATACCTAACAGTTAGATTATGTTTACATGTTATTGTATGTTGGTATATGTATTATATCAATACTTTATGACACTGTCACATTCAGTATTATATCTATTTTGAGTACGTGTTGAAATATCAGTCCTATGCTCACGAGTCTTATCAGACTTAAAATGCATGAACTATTAGAAAAAAGTGTACGGTCAGAGGCAGCATGACCTCGACCCGATAAACAACTACTGACGAGGATAATAAAAAAAAAAATTCTATAATACAGTCCTGACTCTATAATGTTGCGTTGTATTGGTTCATTTCAACCCAATAAGCAAACACTGAAACTGTGCATAGCGCGGCCCATTACGTGGTCCGAGTATTAACTATCACACCCCATCCAACCCATTCTTAAAGAAGCAAAAATGGGATTGGCTTGGGTATGAAAACAAACTTGATTTCGGCTTAAAAGGTTTGCATATTGTAAGATTAAAACATTTAATAGCTATTTTTTTAACAGAATATCGCATTTTTGCAGTATAAAATGTTTTTAAACGTGTTTAATTGTCGAAATATCCGTTTTAAAATCCTGCTTATATAAGCTGTCCCATCGCTTAATGAAATTAAGGCGGGGCCACGTAATGGCCGTGGTTAGCAATCAACAATGAAGACACTTATTGGTGAAATAGATGAAGAAAAATATACTTCAAAATATTGTAGTACCAACACGAGAAAAATACACTCTTTTTCAAGAAGTCAATATTGTTTCTGATGTTTGTTGAACGTTTTAGAGAAGTAACAAACTGGGTCATCAACACCATTGGTGTCTTCTTGAAAAGACTGCGCCAGCACCAATATCGCTTGCAACAAAAGCTAACTTTAAATTCAAAATTAAATTTGGTGCTGAAAGCACTGATGTATTCATAAGTATGGCTTTTAATTTGTCAAATTGTTGTTGGTATTTTTCAGTCCAAATAAATGTATTTCATTTACTCAATAAGTTTGTCAAAGGTACATCCGAATCAGCAATTTTGACTGAAGAAGTAGGACAACATTTTCTAAATAATCAGACATACCGAGAAAGCGCATCAGTTGCTTTTTAAAGGAAATTCAGAAATAGCATTGACCTTAGCTTCAATAGGTTTCACCTGACGCTCTCCCACTTTATATCCTAAAAATGTGACGATAGCACGACAAACTCTCTTTTCTTTAAGAATGATAGTTAAATCTTCTTATGGTTTGCAAATGTTCTTCCTCATTATTGGTAATCTATCTCTGCTAAATTCAACTTTCCCTTTCGTTTTTCAATGTATTACATAACTTTGCTCATTATCAGATTGTCTGACGTAGACTCAAAACACTCAGGTATATATAAAAAAAATTATTTAAATCACGGTCATGTTCAATTCATGTCACGTGGATGAAAAATAAGAACATGTTTGCAAAGTCAAATACAGGAACTAAATTACAAAGTTGTATTATTTAAACGCAATAATGTCATTGGTGTCAGAGCGGTAAGAGAGTAGTTCCGGGTAGTAGGATGTTCAAATAGTTCCATTGAAAAAAAATCAAAGTTAGTAATTTGCATGTGTTTCTCTCAAGATTGATTTTCATTTCATTGTTAAAATTTAACCTGATGTTAAAGTGTTATGTCTGTTGTCATAAATAGCAAGTATTTTACTGTGTTTGCCAGGACATGTTGTCGGAGAGTTTGAGCACAGAGGAAAGGTAGACATGCGCCTTTGACACATGTTTATTTCAATGTATGCATACTGTGAATGTAGAAATGAAGAAAACAATGTATACAAAAAATAATAATCCATCTCTTTATGATTTATTTGCCGCGTTGAGGTTTCGAACCCATGTTCACGATAATGCCTATGCGCTAGATTACAAGTTCTTTCCGTAACCACTAGGCTACAGGCACGCCTTCTAATTCTTCCCATGTTCACACCTTTATGCAGGTATTATACAAAGGGATGCTACTCTAATGATGTAAGGGAAGCAACTCAAAAACGTTTTACTTACGTTCGACTATATGTAAATATTGCAAACCGCCAAACGGTTGGGCACAGAAGCAATAAATCTACATATCAGAGTAAAACCAAATCAAGTATCCTTTCGGTATACGAATACAGTCAGAATTGCTTTGACGCAGAACCCGGAGATAACTGGTTCGAGTCTTAGGGGAACCACTGGGTTTATTCGTTGTATCCTTGGACAAAATACGTTCATTAACCTCTTCGTCCCCAACCCAGACCGTCATGCTTCGAAAGCAATCATTCAGGCCCGATATTAAACATGTGTGGCGTTAAAGTAGAATATTGCTTAAGCCGGTGCTAGGAAGCGTGAAATATGTTGCACTCCACATTATCTCTCATGAATAGACTCAATAAAACCGAGTCTGCTTCTTTTATTTCTTGTTTGGGTTTGTTGCTTGCAAGGGATCCCCTTTTCAGTATTTGAACAGACTCTGTAATGACGAGAAGTAAAATGTGTATGCCCACATCCCAGTCTTTATTCAAGGTCTGCCGTACCCAACGGCCGTAAACCCTTACTTCCGCCTTAGTGACATCAAATAATCAAATAAGGTCATTCAATGTGAACTGCCGAGGTTTAAAACCTAACTATGATGAAATCAGCTTACCTTTAAATAAACACAACCCTGTTGCATTTTGTCTTTAAGAAAGTTTCTTAAAGACTAGTGATAAGATATCTTTTAAAAACTATTCATTGTATAACTATATTTGTGATACAGGTGATAAAGTTTCAGAAATGTTGCGTTGAAAACTGGTTTGCAAACTGTTGCGGTCAGTGTTACGATGCACAGAGTTATAACAATATGCTCCTTATATTTACCGCCCAGTTCTTCACTAGACCTTAAAGATCTAAATCACCTAGTTGCACAATTACCATCACCTTTTATACTCTTGGGTGATTTTAATGCACACAACAACATTTGGGGTTGTAAGGATATCAACGATAAAGTCAAGAAAGTTGAAGATTTCTTAGCCAAAAATAATTTGTGTCTTTTTAATGATAACAAAACACATACTTATTTAGAATTACATCCAGCTACAGGCTCTCATTCTTCAATTGCGATCCAAGGCTCTTGATGGATTTTTCGTGGAGTGTTGGTAACGACCTATGTGGAAGTGACCATTTCCCCTTATTTCTTGAAAATATCGGCCCTCCATTTCTCAACAAAAACGCAACGATGGAAACTTCGCAAAGCCGATTGGGATACGTTTCAATCTCTTTGTGAGGAACAATTAAAGCCTTCCGTTTTCGAGGATGTCGAAGACGCAACTGATTTTCAACAAGGACCATGTCATGCTGATCATTTTAGAAGAAGTCCTATATCAATATCACTTATATTTTTCAAGAAGTAGTCGCTACAAACTTGTTTTTAAAAAATATATTTTTAGGTGTGGTGGCCATCTTGAATTTCCGACCCATCTGAATTTTGCTAGTATCAACTAGATATCAAGTGCAACATTCCTGTGAAGTTTCATAAAAATCCGTCAAGTAGCTTCTGAGGAGTAGTCGCTATTTTTCCTATATAACGCTATGTAAACAAAGATGGTCGCTGGCGGCCACGTTTGACAAGCAATCGAAATTATTCTTGGTTAGGACCAAGTACATGTCGTACCAGTCATTTTGGTAAAGGTTCCAATTCAATATCACGGTTTTGAAAAGTAGATGCCGCAAAGTAGCATTTTTAGAAGCTAATTTTAGCGATGGAGGCCATTTTGAATTTTTATCGACCTGAATGTTTGCTAGGATCAACTAGACTTAAAGAGCAACATTCGTGTCAAATTTCATGAGATTCCATCAAGTAGTTTCAGAGGATTAGTCGCCACAATTGTTTCCTATATAACTGTATGTAAACAAAGATGGCCGCTGACAACCATGTTTGACAACCAGTCAAAATGAACTTTGGTTAGGACAAACTACATGTTGTGCCAGTCATTTTGGTAAAGGTGGGATCAACTAGACATCGAGAGCAATTCCTGTGAAGTTTCATCATGAAAATCCGTCAAGTAGTTTCAGAGGAGTAGTCGCCACAATACATGTTTACGGACGGACGGAGAGAAGGACGGACGGACGACGGACGCCGCACCACGGGCACGGGATAAGCTCTGCTGATCTTTGATCAGTCGAGATAAAAATCTTTATACAAGTAAATCTGAACAAAATTCAGTGTCCACTTTCTTTTGCAACTGAGTATATTTTGATATATGGTAATGGCTGGCATCATGGATGTCGCATTGACCTAATTTTTAACAAATTTATTAACCACTGACCTTAGGATCCTCCGTTTGAAGTTTGGTCAATATCAAAATCTGAGGAGAAACTGTTTAAAGCCAAAGTTAACGACGGACAAACAGTAATTCCAATATCTCACTTCTCAGCCTTGGGCTAAGTTGAGCTGATCTGTTTGTTTTGTTTGTATGGTATTTTACGTCATTTTCAAAACTTGATCATTTTTTTGTGGTGGAGGCATACGCACCTTTCCTGGGTAGAACCAATACTGTACACCTTCCGCCATCCGTGAGAATCGACACTTTCTCACATACAAGTCGAGCTCCCAATGGGATTCGAACCCACAGCGGTGAGAGGCGAGAATGTTTACAATGCAATGTTGAAAATGCGAGTTTGCCTATATGTACCATACAAAAAGCTGTGGGAGTATAAGAAAACGTTTACAGATAGTTGTTAATTGATAACATTTTAATAAGCAAGTAAGCAACATATTAATTGTACAAAGCAGAACATAGTTTGCATTATAAAATATGCCATTTCATAAGTAAAGTACCTGTAATAATCTAAAATAAACATCTCCTTTTTTTATATAACTGATCTTATAGTACATATACTGAAAAGAAGAAGAAACGCATAATGGGTATTTCCGCTATATATTGTATGTTTAATATGCTACTGCTAATCAAGTGGTACAGGGCGACAATAGGCCTGTCCTTTCGGAAAGAAGGTTTAAACAGCACCAAATACACCAATGGTTAACCATTTAAAGTTTTATTGTCGACAGAATGTACATTTGCATCAAGCATGCGAGCAAACTTAGGCTTTAAACGTTGCAATCTCTTAACATTAAACACAATACTGAAATAGCTTGGCTTTTTCAAGCGAAACTTCAACATTTATAAATTTCGTGTAACAAAGTATACTTTTGAGCGGTAGCTAGCATATTTCACTACCGCTCATGAACAGTCTTAATCAAACCGAGACTGCAATATTTCGTATGTGTCGTGCTCGGCCGTTTCCAAAGGTCCATTATCATACTTTTTTTTATAGCACAGTGGCGTTGCTTGTGCAGTCTGGCGGCAGTAAAACGTCTCCCCGCGCTTGCAATCAGTACTGTTATTCATTCGATCTTTGGAGATCGCTGAGCCCGATACTTATATTTAGTTATCGGTGGTACATTTTCAATTTCTTTTGTTTTCTTACTTAATTTTGATTCGATTGTTCCACTACTCCGGCCGATAAAAGGCTCTGGGTATTGTTTAACCACTTAAAGGATATGTTGTCTGCTTTTTAATTTAGTCTTTTGGTTGATACTTGTGATACGCAGGCTTCATAACCGCTGCTCCCAACTAAATTCCATTATGTTTATTTCGCTCTTCTGGGCATTTAATTTTATTAGATACTGGGACCATACGCCGTACGACATGGGGAAGCATATAACTCTATGTCCACCGCCGTATGCATGCCATCTTCGGGATGGTTAAAATTGTGTACTATTGATTTTATGAATATTGAGTTCAGCTCAGCCCGGGGCTAGGGGGCGTGAGCGGTAGCTAACATATTTCACTACCGCTCATGAACAGTCACAATCAAACCGAGACTGCAATATTTCGTATGTGTCGTGCTCGGCCGTTTCCAAAGGTCCATTATCATACTCTTTTTTTTGATTAAAAGGTCTACAACATGACAGAGTTGTCCTGTCTGTAATTAGTTGTTTCCCCTTTTTGTACAAAACACGTTGAGATATATCTGGAATATTACGTGGAATAAGGTGTATATACTAGTATAGCACAGGCAATTTTTTGATTATGTGTTTCTTTTTCCTGTCAGTATATATGTGTTTTTAATATTCATTCACTCGGGTATTTATTTGGTTAAAACAGGAACGTGTATGAAGGGACTGGTCTCCAACTTTTAAACTGAAATAATTTGTCTTCCGGTTCCGCCATTTTGTAAATTTACAGCAAATGCGGAGAATACAGAGAAAAATCAAGGTAAGAAAATCGGCTAACATTGACGCATTATTAATAATTATAGGTTAATCCTTAGTGAAATCTTAAACACAAACTGTTTCTCTTTATTTGTATGTAATTTTTTTTTGGAATTGATATCGATTTAGGTGTTAATTGACGGGAGTTTGTTTGTTAGAAGCGGGCTCTTTTGTTTACATCACCGTGTAATGGATTCTCGAATCGCTGAATTGGCAAACAGTTACACATTTTCAGGTACCCTTACAAGCGATATATTACAATATGTTTATAATTTGACTGCCATGTTGTCTTCAGATATATATATGAGGTAACAAAGAAAACAGTCACACTGTCCACTATGACCGAGAAACATAGTTTAAATTGTATTTGTATTTGATTGATTTGCTCAAGGGTCTTTTCAGACTTATTGCAACATTTTATATATACATTTGTAAGGTTTATGGAGGATGGCCTCGAACCTCCATAGACCTATGACGAGGTAAATAAAATATATATATATATGTTAACAATATATTGATGAAACGGGGTTTAAAATAAAGTTTGCGTTGATTCGTGTTTCTGTTAACGGTTAACTTGACTCTTTTTGTAGTCCGATGAAAATACCATATTTGTTAAAAACGTACGAAACAAGATGGCGACAAATATTGCAGGTGTGATATAATACACATTTTCACGCACTTATATTAAATACTTTTTTTTCTATTTATTTCTTGCAAATGAATGCTGGTGTAGTAAAGATAGGTCTGAATGAGGTTTTGATGTGTTACATTGGCTTAGTATAGGTAAAAACGATCGCCAATATTCTGTATTTTCATATTATTTTTTTCATTTCAAGAAATACCATAATATATTATATGGTTTTTTATGTATATAATGTAATCTATTAAACATTCCTGGTTAAAACAGGTAGGATTTCCCTATAATTGTAAAATAATAAAAATAATTATCATAAAATTATAATTAACAGAATTAACATGAATTTGGTTTTACGGCTTCAAGCGCCACCAAGTATCTAGGTATCAGGCTGGCAAAAATGGGCCACCATAAATAATAAATAACTTTTATAACTTTTATCATGCTGACACAGTGGAAATCAGAAACAAAGTTTCTTTGTTTGAATGAATGGTGTTTTACGTAATTTTTAGCATGTGTTTGTGACGGTCGAACTTTTTGTGGTAGAGGCAGACCACCCCATCTTTCCTGGGTAGAACCAGTACTGTATATCTCCCGACATCCATAAGAATTGCCACTTTCTCACTTGACAAGTTGGATTCGAACCCACAGAAAATCAACTTTAAAATGGGAAATCCTCCTGTTTTGTAGTATGATGGTTGTTGGAATAGTGTTTTACGTCATTTTCAGCACATTTTGGGCTATACATGATGGTAAGTTTGTAGTGGTGGAGGCAGATCACCAACTTTTCCTGGGTAGGACCAGTACTGTATACCACCCGCATCCATAAGAATTGACAATTTGTCACTTACAAGCAATGAGGTTTGTACATAGATACATATATTTCTCACTGATTTATAACACATGGTAATAAGAATGATTTGTTTCAATGCTTTTTAACACATTTAATAAAACTGAAGCCATTCTATGGAAGAATACATCATAATGTATTACATTTTCATATAAAATGTTCACATGGTTAATGCACAACCAGAGTTGCCAGCACGACAGTCAAATAAAATTCCCAAACTTCTCCTACATCAAATGTCATTTTTCACTGACCAATTTGAGACACTTTAATCGGCCTCCGTGCACCTCCCCTACTGCTGTCCATACCACCCATTTTGCTTTTACTTTTCCAAAATCAAGCATATTTTACAACTTTACATTTTTTAAAATGTAAAACAACAGTGCAAATCATTATTAACTCTCTATATATAACTAGAAGACTGCCATAGCCATCGTACACAAACTAGGATGCCCCCACTGAAAACAATCAGTGTAAATGAAAATTTGACGAAAAAGGGGCAATAACTCTGGTAATACTGGGTCGATTTTGACGCCGAACGACAAGCACATCTTGACGTCATAGGTAAGCATCCTGTAAAATTTCGAAGCAATCAGCTGAAAAGTTTGGTAGAAGATAGACACACAAGACATTTTCATGTAAAATTTGACAAAAAAGGGGCCAAAACTCCGGTAATACTGGATCGATTTTGACGCCGAAACGATATGCACATCTTGGCATCATAGGTAAGCGTCCTGTTAAGTTTTGAAGCAATCGGTTGAAAAGCAAAATTTGAAGAAAAATTGGCCATAACTCCGGAATTACTGAGTCGATTTTGACGCGAAACGATATGCACATCTTGACATTATAGGTAAAGCATCCTGTAACATTTCGAAGCAATCGGTTGAAAAGTGTGGGAGGAGATAGACACACAAACTTTTCGGGACGGAAGGAAGGAAGCACGGACGGACATGGCTAACGCTATATGACCCCCTCACCATTCGGTGGTGGGGACAACAAAATACATTTTCCCGGACTTTTCAGAAATTGCAAAATTCCCCAATCGTTTTTCAAAATTGCCTGAAAATTCCCTGACCTTGAAAAAGTGATCTAATTTCCCTGAAGTCTACCCATATGGCGATGATTCCGATTTAGCAGAAAGCAACAAATCTTCATTTTGTTATACAGTCAAACCCATAATAAGAAACCACTCAGGGAAGAGCAAAATTTGTCTCTTTACGCAGATGGTCTCTTGATACAAGTGAATTTTAATTTAAATGAATACAACTGTGAACTGAAATAATGGATAATAATTTAGGAAGCAATGCAAATCCAGTTATATAATCTACTATTTCGCTGGTAACTTTTGTCAAAGCGATATTATTCAAAACTTAAATTTGTTATTTATATTAATATTTAACATGTTTAAAGGTCATTCTTTTTACATCATTTCAAGTCACTTCTAGCAATAAAGTCCGTACTTAGCTTTTGACTGTTAAACGTATATGCAATTTCTCAAATCAAAGTGGAGCAGCAGTTTTAAATTGTGTCTCCAACCATTCTGTTCGCCTGTTTTCATTGCTGTTTTGCTATCAGAATTTACATAAGCCATTTATATACAACATTATAAACCATTGCGAACGATTTGATTATAACATTATATACTGTAATACAATGATTAATACAAAGGAAATTAAAATACCAGGACCTTGCTTCAACCTTTAACTAACTACATATATATAATGTACTGTTCTTTCTTTGAATTAAGACTATTCCATTTATGTGACAAAAGAGTATTTTGGAGAAAATGACTGATCAGCAGCCGGACATTGTAAACCCTGATCAGCCTGCGAGTTACTTGCAGGCTGATATGGGTTTACAATGGACGCAAAAGCTAATATAGTCGTGCTTAGCGGGTTAAGGGGTAACAGGAGATAAGACCTAGAGGGGAAGTGATTTTACTTCTGTCTCCTGAATAAACATCGGATCGTTTATACCTATATCACCGGGAAACACAGTTTCACTCCACTTTGACCATGTTACTAGTACCTCATTTATTTAGTCTAGATTGTCTTCTTGACCTAGAATAATGTCTTAAGGGACACAATACTATGGTCAGGTTAAAATATGTATCAACTAATTCAAAACATTTGTATCTGTAGCATACTTTTAGCCTCAATTTATCAAGTTATTTATTAATTTATCAAGAAGCAATACAAAGATGTTATCGATTAAACCATTTAAAAAAGTTGTTTTATCACTCGAAGTCTGGATACTTCACGCCCAACTGTCTTCGGACCTCATCCATGATGCCGTTCACTATCTCACTGTCTGCGTGAGAGTAGAATTCATTATCTGTTTGTCCTGAAAAAGAAAAGCGTACACATTTAAGAATGCTTTCTTAAGGGTAATTGTCCATCTATCGTTGAAGGCAATATAGTGTAGCATAGACTACTGAGCATTTCACTCACTCCAGCCCTTAAAAGCGCTTTACATTGTAGCATAGACTACTGAGCATTTCACTCACTCCAGCCCTTAAAAGCGCTTTACATTGTAGCATAGACTACTGAGCTTTTCACTAGCACCAGTCCTTAAAGGACTATAGAGTGCAGCATGCACTGCTGAGCTTTTCATTTTCTCCAGTCCTTAAAGGAACTATAGAGTGTTGCAAGGACTGCTGAGCTTTTCACTAGCTCCAGTCCTTAAAGGCAGTGTAGAGTGTAGCATGCACTGCTGAGCTTTTAATTTTCTCCAGTCCTTAAAGGCACTATAGAGTGTAGCAAGCACTGCTGAACTTTTAATTTTCTTCAGTCCTTAAAGGCACTATAGAGTGTTGCAAGGACTGCTGATCTTTTCACTAGCTCCATTCCTTAAAGGCACTATAGAGTGTAGCATGCACCGCTGAGCTTTTCATTTTCTCCAGTCCTTAAAGGAACTATAGAGTGTTGCAAGGACTGCTGAGCTTTTCACTAGCTCCAGTCCTTAAAGGCACTATAGAGTGTAGCATGCACTGCTAAGCTTTTCATTTTCTCCAGCCCTTAAAGGCACTATAGAGTGTAGCATGCACTGCTGAGCTTTTCATTTTCTCCAGTCCTTAAAGGCACTATAGAGTAATGCAAGTACTGCTGAGCTTTTCACTAGCTCCAGTCCTTAAGGGCAGTGTAGAGCGAGCATGCACTGCTGAGCTTTTCATTTTCTCTAGTCCTTAAAGGCACTATAGAGTGTAGCAAGCACTGCTGAACTTTTAATTTTCTCCAGTCCTTAAAGGCTTTATAGAGTGTTGCAAGGACTGCTGATCTTTTCACTAGCTCCGGTCATTAAAGGCACTATAGAGTGTAGCATGCATTGCTGAGCTTTTCATTTTCTCCAGTCCTTAAAGGAACTATAGAGTGTTGCAAGGACTGCTGAGCTTTTCACAAGCTCCAGTCCTTAAAGGCACTATAGAGTGTAGCATGCACTGCTGAGATTTTCATTTTCTCCAGCCCTTAAAGGCACTATAGAGTGTAGCATGCACTGCTGAGCTTTTCATTTTCTCCAGTCCTTAAAGGCACTTTAGAGTGTTGCAAGTACTGCTGAGCTTTACACTAGCTCCAGACCTTAAAGGCAGTGTAGAGTGTAGCATGCACTGCTGAGCTTTTCATTTACTCCAGTCCTTCAAGGCACTACAGAGTGTAGCAAGCACTGCTGAACTTTTCATTTTCTCCAGTCCTAAAAGGCACTATAGAGTATTGCAAGGACTGCTGATCTTTTCACTAGCTCAAGTCCTTAAAGGCACTATAGTGTGTAGCATGCACTGCTGAGCTTTTCATTTTCTCCAGTCCTTAAAAGCACTATAGAGAGTAGCAGGAACTGCTGAACTTTTCACTCACTCCAGCCCTTAAAGGCACCATAGAGTGGACTATAGACTTCTGAGACTTTCACTCGTTCCAGAGAAAACAAACATCTTCAGTAATAAGCCTTCCGCTCATATAAAATATGCCTTTTTCGGGTCTGTACCCTCAAAACCATGCAATGTTTTATTTATTCAATTCCAGAATATATTTTAAATCTTCTTAAATTCATAAAATATAGGAACTATAGAAGACTGCTGCAGATGGTAAAAAAAACACATTGTGTCAAAGACTTGGTCACAGTTCTTGTAATTAATAACATTTGCAATTGGAATTGAGGCATAACACCCAGTGTCAGAGTATCAGTACAGGCAGTCTTTTTATTACCATTTTTGAGACAGTTCCTAGTGGTAGTTTTTATATTATTTTTGTACTATTTTTGATAATCCCTTATAAATCCTTTTTAAAACAGTCTGTTAGTATACACATATTTCTGAGGTGGTCAAAGTTTATGGTAGTTTATGCCACCTGAGCTTGATTCGTTACCTGGTATTTCATTTGATCCATTTCTAATACAGTTTATGGTAGTTTATGCCAACTCATGTAGATTCTTTACCTGGTAGTTCATTTGATCCATTTTTAATAGTTTATGGTAGTTTATGCCAACTGAGCTTGATTCTTTACCTGGTAGTTCATTTGATCCATTTTTAATAGTTTATGGTAGTTTATTCCAACTGGGCTTGATTCTTTACCTGGTAGTTCATTTGAACCATTTTTAATAGTTTATGGTAGTTTATGCCAACTGAGCTTGATTTTTTACCTGGTAGCTCATTTGATCCATTTTTAGTATTTAGTAGTTTACGTTTTTTTATGTCAACTGACCTGATCCTGTACCTGATAGTTCGTTTGATCCATTTTTAATAGTTTATTGTAGTTTATGCCAACTGAACTTGATTCTTCACCTGGTAGTTCATTTGAACCATTTTAATACAGTTGATGGTAGTTCATTTGATCCATTTCTAATACAGCTTATGGTAGTAGTTTATGCCAACAGAGCTTGCTTCTTTACCTAGTAGTTCATTTGATCCATCCGAGCTTGATTCTTTACCTGGTAGTTGATTTGATGCATTTCTAATACAGTTTATGTTAGTTCATGCCAACTGAGCTTGATTCTTTACCTGGTAGTTGATTTGATCCATTTCTAATACAGTTTATGTTAGTTCATGCCAACTGAGCTTGATTCTTTACCTGGTAGTTGATTTGATCCATTTCTAATACAGTTTATGTTAGTTCATGCCAAATGAGCTTGATTCTTTACCTGGTAGTTCAATTGAAGCATTTTTAATACAGTTGATGGTTGTTTATTTGATCCATGTTTAATACAGTTTATGATGGTTTATGCCAACTGAGCTTGATTCTTTACTTGGTAGCTCATTTGATACATGTTTAATAGTTTATGGCAATTTTTGCCAACTCTGCTTGATTCCTTACCCAGTAATTCATTAAAGCTTAATTATTTACCTAGTAGTTGATTTGATCCATTTTTAACTCATGTTATGGTAGTTTATGCCAACTGAGCTTGATAACATGGTGGCTAAAGGGTCCTTCCATTATGTTGTAAGTGAATATTGCTATGTTTTAATTGATAAGTTTCATTTCTAGTTTAAATGATTTACGAGCAGTTCATTAAATCCATTTTTAATAAAGTTTATGGTAGTTTATGCCAAATGAGCTTGATTCTTTACCTGGTAGTTCATTTGGTACATTTTAATACAGTTTATGGTAGTTTATGCCAAATGAGCTTGATTCTTTACCTGGTAGTTCATCTGATACATTTTAATACAGTTTATGGTAGTTTATGCCAAATGAGCTTGATTCTTTACCTGGTAGTTCATTTGGTACATTTTAAATACAGTTTATGATAGTTTATGCCAAATGAGCTTGATTCTTTACCTGGTAGTTCATTTGGTACATTTTAATACAGTTTATGGTAGTTTATGCCAAATGAGCTTGATTCTTTACCTGGTAGTTCATCTGATACATTTTAATACAGTTTATGGTAGTTTATGCCAAATGAGCTTGATTCTTTACCTGGTAGTTCATTTGGTACATTTTAAATACAGTTTATGATAGTTTATGCCAAATGAGCTTGATTCTTTACCTGGTAGTTCATTTGGTACATTTTAATACAGTTTATGGTAGTTTATGCCAAATGAGCTTGATTCTTTACCTGGTAGTTCATCTGATACATTTTAATACAGTTTTTGATAGTTTATGCCAAATGAGCTTGATTCTTTACCTGGTAGTTCATCTGTTACATTTTAATACAGTTTATGGTAGTTTATGACAAATGAGCTTGATTCTTTACCTGGTAGTTCATCTGATACATTTTAAATACAGTTTATGGTAGTTTATGCCAAATGAGCTTGATTCTTTACCTGGTAGTTCATCTGATACATTTTAAATACAGTTTATGGTAGTTTATGCCAAATGAGCTTGATTATTTACCTGGTAGTTCATCTGATACATTTTAAATACAGTTTATGGTAGTTTATGCCAAATGAGCTTGATTCTTTACCTGGTAGTTCATCTGATACATTTTAATACAGTTTATGGTAGTTTATGCCAAATGAGCTTGATTCTTTACCTGGTAGTTCATCTGATACATTTTAAATACAGTTTATGGTAGTTTATGCCAAATGAGCTTGATATTTTACTTGGTAGTTTCGATCCATTTTTAACTCAGGTTATGGTAGTTTTTGAAAACTGAGCTTGATTATTTACCTAGCAATTGATTTCATACATTTTTAATAGTTTTGGTAGTTTATGCCGACTATGCTTGATTCTTTACATGGAAGTTCATTTGATCCATTTTAATAATTTATAGTAGTTTATGCCAACTTTTTTTTTTAATTTCGATTACCAAATGAATGGTAATCAATTTATTCACCCCGTAATAGGTTTGTGAGGGTCGGGGTGGGCCACTTCTCAACAAACCGTACAGATATGTATGTAATATGCATCATATTTATATTTAAACAGTTTTCACATATACTTACATACAAAAATGCATATCATAATTAGAAGTTGTATAAATAGGGAGTTTTTTTTTTAAAACATCTTTACACTTTCAAAAGAAGATTTAAAATACACATTTCTGAAAGAGGGACACCGAGGATCTTTCAAAAGTTTTATTTACAAATAAACCAGATTGCTGTATGTCCCTTTTACACTTGAAAGCGGAAAAAAATTATAATTGTCAAGATATTTATTTTGCTACTTTAATACCCCTTCAATGATAATTGTAAAGATGTTTTTTGTTGTTTTTTTGTTTTTTTTAAAACCCAGCATATATATTTTACCTAACAAATGATTTAACATAGATAAGTGCAAAGATAAAATAATCAAGTACGAATGTTTCAGTTTGTATACAGATCCACAAACTATCTCTGCTGAGTTTTACTATAGTTGATTGTGTGAAAAAAATGCTGTTATAAAAAATAAAAATATATAAAGAAAAGACAAGATCTATCTATGGAGGTGTGACTCTTCATTATTCAGTGGGAACAGCGGGGAACATAAGTTAGCTTGGGAACCTTTTTTTTTTTTTTCTGTATCAAAGATTAGAAGAAAAAAATAAAAATAAGGTAGATGTGTTGCACAGTGTAACTTAATAATTAAGACAAAAACTAATTAAGTAGAGATTTATAAGTCGACCAAGGTTTTTCAAATTTATCAAATGCAATACTTTTAATTGCATTTATTTTTTCAGTTTGATATATGTATTTAATTTGTGGTTTGAAATTAATGAACAGTGGCAATCTTCCATCTAACTTACATTTATATATGAAGTATTTTGCATGCAAAATTAATTTATTTAAAACAATATCATATTGACTAGACCCAAATATGATTTCTTTTATAGTCCATTCCGGTTTGATTATTATATTATTATCATTGCAAGTAATCTTAAAAATATCCCAAAATGTTTTAATATATTTACATTCCCAAAATAAATGTGTAATGGTTTCTGGAGACTCTGTACAAAAGCTACAAGAATTATCATTTTTTATCTTCATTTTTGTCAAAAGGATGTTTGTAGCAGTAATTCTATGGGTTTTTTTTGCCTGAAACCATTGTAACCTGGTGTCTTTTGTACATTTGATAGGTATTTTGAATAAGTCCTTCCATTCTCTGTCTATATTTAAACCATATTGCCCCCATTTGGCTATAGATGTTGGATGTACATTTGATTTATTAAGTATATCATAAATGGAACGACAGCCTTTCTGTGAGCTTGTTATAAGGGACACTACTGATGGGCAAACTGGATTTTCTAAATTAATGGCAAGATGAGAGAAATTTTGTTTTTGAAGGTAGTCCCGTATTGCTGCAGTCATACCTTCATATTCTAAAAAATGTGACTTTGCAGCAAACTTTTCGATAAATAGTGTAAAAGAGAGAAGATTACCATTGTTATCCATTATATCATTAATACATAAAATACCTTTATCATACCATCTTTTATAAAAAGCACATGATCTTCCAATCTTAATGTTATTATTGTACCATAATGGTTGTGTTAAGAAATCTTTCCATGACAGTGATTTTTTAACATCTAGTAAGATGTTAAGACTTGTGTAAACATCCTTCCAGAAAGGATTGCCTATTTCTTGCACGTTTTTCTTTACATAATCATTACCGAAAAATAGCATATTGGTGGTGAATGGGTACATATGTTTATGGATTTCCATACATTTTTTGTTTCCAATCAAAAGTCTTCTAATCCATGTTAATTTCAGAGAATATATGAACTGTTTAATATTGATCATTCTAAGTCCACCATAATCATAGTCTTGAGTTACAACAGATCTCTTAATTTTGTCTGGGTGGTTATTCCAGAGGAAATTAAAACACATTTTTTGCAACAGTGTGACCTGTTCCTCAGGTGGATTAGGTAATGATGAAAATAAATGATTTAACTTTGGTAGAGCTAAGCTTTTTATAACAGTGATTTTTCCAAAAGGTGTGAGGATTCTTTTTGACCAGGACATTAGTAATGATTTAATTTCGTTTATTTTCCTATCATAATTTAAGGCAATCACATTCCTTAAATTTGTTGACATTGTTATTCCTAAGATCAAAAATTCACCCTGATTCCAGTTAAGATCTGTATCTGTGCATAATTTTATATTTGAACCTTTGTTTTTCCCAAACCATATAACTCTGGTTTTATCAACATTAACATTAAGACCTGAAATATCTCCATATAATTGTAAAACAATTAGAGCATGTTTAAGGGATTTTTCGGTGCCGTCTAATATAAGAGAAGTGTCATCGGCATATTGAGAAATTAAATATTCAGTATCTCCTACTTTAACTCCTTTAATATCTTTATTTGTCCTGACCAGTACAGCCAATATTTCGACACACAGAATAAAAATGTATGGGGAGAGCGGATCTCCCTGTCGGCAGCCTAGGTGAATAAAAAACCACTCTGACAGATGGCCGTTAACTAAAATGCAAGATTTAATGTTTGTGTAAAAGACTTTTATCCACTTTCTTATACCTTGTCCTAACTGAAAAAATGTTAAAACCTCCTCAATAAAAGACCAGGAAAGAGTATCAAAGGCTTTTTCAAAATCTGCAATAAGTAATAATCCTGGTATATCATTCTTCTCGGTATAATAAAACAAATCATAAATGGTACGAGTATTTTCACCTATATATCTCCCTGCCAGAAAGCCAGTCTGGTCATCATTTATAAGAAAGGGAAGTACTTGTTTTAAACGCTGTGCAATGCATGCTGATGCTAATTTATACGAACAATTTAATACAGATATTGGTCTCCAGTTTTTTAAATAATGTCTATCTTTGTTTGTCTTTGGTATACATGTTATAATTCCCTCCTTTTGTGTGATTGATAATTCACCTTTCAAAAAACCATGGTTAATGGATCTCAAGAGGAAAATTCCTATATCTATCCAGAAAAACTTATAAAATTCCATGGTGTAACCACTAGAGCCAGGGCTCTTAAGATTGTTTGCCTTTTTTAAACAAAATAATAGTTCATGTAATTCTATTGGGCCTTCTAAATTTTGTTGTTGCTCTCTAGTTAGCTTGGGTATAGGAAAATCTCTAAACAATTCATTTAAATTTATATTTTTTACTGGTTTGTGTGAATACAAGGAATAATAAAAGTTTCTAGTTTCTTTTAAAATTGAATCTTGATCTTTTAAAATATTTCCTTCATTTGAAATAAGGGATGGTATACATTTACTTACAAAATTCCTGTTTTCTAAATTACAAAAATATTTAGTTACTTTCTCTCCTTCATCTAACCATTTGGCTTTTGACCTTACCTTAAATCCATCCATTTTTTTTTGTCGCAATTCAAACAAACTTTTTCTTTTGCTTTCAAAGCTTATTAAATCAATATCTAAACATTTTTCTAGTATCTCTATTTCTTGTAGTAGTTTTGCTTCAGTTTTATCTTCTTTTTTTTTAAGAAATGATGAGTAGGATATTGTTTTTCCTCTAATCTCCATCAATAATGTTTCAAGAAAGAGCTGATCATCAATGTCCAATATTAAATCTTGACAAGGTATGTCTTTAATTTGTAAATTTATAGTTTGATTATTTGTTGCGTATTGATTTTTTGTATTTTGGATTACTTTTTTAATTTCATCAACATAAGTATTGTCTTTAAGGAGAGAATTGTTAAATTTCCAGTAAGATCTAACCTTTTTGAACTTTCCAAATACAAATGATGTAGTAATTATTGAATGATCGGTTCGATACCCAGGTAAAATGGTACTATCTTCAATGTCAGTAAATAAATGTTCAGATATTAAAAAGAAATCTAGTCTAGCCATTTTATTTGTATTTGGACGTCTCCATGTGAAACCCTTTTTATCAAAGTTTAATTCTCTCCAGCAATCAATCAAGGTACAGTCATCAATAAGGGTTTTAACACTTTCTCTGGCTTTTGGATTATTTATGTTAACATAATTATGAGTATCGACTTGAGGATGTAAAACCAGATTAAAATCTCCTGCTAGAACAGTTTCATTTCCATATCTATCGATATCTTCCTTAATATTTATATAAAAATCTGGTGTATCTTTATTTGGACCATAAATATTTATTAAAGTCATTCTTTTCGCATTAATTGTAACATCTAAAATAAGCTTGTTACCATCTGCATCCCCTTCCTGTTTATGTAATTTATATTTAAAATTGTTATTAAATAAAATTGCTACCCCTCTCGATTGACTATTGAAGTTATTAAAAAAACATTCATATCCCCATTCTGCACGTATATATTGTTCATCTTTAAGTACAAAATATGTATCCTGTAGGAAATAAACTGAAAAGGACTTTTGTTTTAAAAAATGAAAGACATCTTTACGTTTGTTTCTATCACCGAGACCTTGGACATTCATTGACATAAATGTTACCTTTTCAGACATAATTTAAGAAGAATGTTCTTTTTACAATGCTTGGCTGTCTGGTAGACTCAACAATATATCCTGTGCAACACATATTGATAGAAAAATAGAACAATGACAATTGAAAAATACTAAAACTTTTTTCCCGATGGCCTGGTCCCACTGAAGTGTCAGAAAAAACAATAAAATACATGCAAAGAGGAGGAATAATAAATATACCTACATACAATGGAAAAAAAGGAGTTATCCATCAAACATCAGAAATCATCTCATTTAAATATCAATATTTATATCAACAATCTGTACAGGTAAAGGAACAAATGGACAATCCTAGTATACAGCTTCTTGGATTTCATAATGGTTGATAGCTTTCTTGTATACTTTGGCATATATATATATGTTATTTTAGATTATATTACCAATATTTTTTAACTCAACCAATTATTGTCACAAAAAAAACACATCAATAGTGGTAAACCTATTATAACACAAACCTAATACATTATTCTGAAACCATCTGAAAACTATCCACAAAAAATATCCTCTGGACATCTGTTTCACTTGTACAGTGCACTGTATGCCTGTAAAATATGGACATAAACAACTACAACTCATAGATTAAATATTTAAAGGATATAATTATTGTATACTATATTAATAAGTTTTAATCCAAAAATATGCCGAGAGATATATATTTCCACCATATCAGCCGATTCATAGCTATGAGCTTATGTATTAATTATATATAAATCAATTCATCACAATTAATTTCACAGGTGAGTATATATGAGTATGTTATATAAATCTGTTTGATTTCGACACACTGTCTCAAATATGGCATACACTTACACACTAAACCATATGTATACAAATTATGTGTAACACCGAAATAGGTACAACAAATATAACATTAATAATAAATCAATCGGCAAAAAGGTGCACTGTATTTTGAATTGCACTCAAATCATAAGAGATAACGTTAACCACTAGAAACTAAGCGTGGCATTTAATGAGAGTTTGTTTTCTGTGTATTTTGTATCGAGATTAGAATATTACAATTTTACGTCACAAAATGACAAACCTAGTACAGATCAATACTAATACCAAACCATCTGAATACTATCCACCAAACTTATCGTCCAACCTCTGTTTCAGTTGTACAATACACTTCATTTCTGTAAAATATGGACATCAACAACTAAAACTCATAGATTAAATATGAAGAAAAATATTTTAAAATAATTACCCAGGTGTGTATATAAATAGACAATATAACCTGTGTAGCTTCAACACACTGCCCCTGAATTAGTGAATTACAGGGTGTGTATATAAATATTTGAATCTTCCCCTCCAATTCCCACACATAAATTCAATCGTCTTTACAAATAATGCATACTGTTACTAAAGTATAAACCGTGGCTTGTCATTTTAGAGTATGAGTTTATAAGTGTTGGCAACTATTGTTAAATAAAACAGGACACTCTAATGTGTGAATATGTCATTTATTCTATTAAAAATGACGAATAAGCATAATACAAGCTTATAATCTAAATAATAAGTAAGTTAAAATTGAATCAAAAATGTTTAACAACAAAATGTGTTAACTATTTTTTGCCATACACAACAATCCGCCCGCTAAACTAATACAAACAATCAAAGGATATACATATATCCTATGGCTAATACAACAAACAATCAAAGGATATACATATATCCAATGGCTAATACAAACAATCAAAGGATATACATATATCCTATGGCTGGGAGGTGGATGGGGATGGTGGTGGGAAATTTCTTTTAGCAAAACTTTGCTTAGCTTTGTAAAGTAATGGCGTCGGTAACGAGCAGGTCAGACTGATTCTGAGATTCTGCTGAGGTGATACCTTCTGGCAGGGGTCATCACAAAACACTTAAACCCTAATATTGCTAGGGGGCGACTCAAATAATTTTATCTGCGCTAAACAACATTTGAATCTTCCCCTCCAATTCCCACACATAAATTCAATCGTCTTTACAAATAATGCATACTGTTACTAAAGTATAAACCGTGGCTTGTCATTTTAGAGTATGAGTTTATAAGTGTTGGCAACTATTGTTAAATAAAACAGGACACTCTAATGTGTGAATATGTCATTTATTCTATTAAAAATGACGAATAAGCATAATACAAGCTTATAATCTAAATAATAAGTAAGTTAAAATTGAATCAAAAATGTTTAACAACAAAATGTGTTAACTATTTTTTGCCATACACATAGGTGGGCTACAATCCGCCACCAGCAATATAATTGCGTACCCACCCGAATACCCGACGAAAATGAGAAGCCACCTCAATGTTATATTATGAAAACCTGAGTATGATATCAAGCAATAATCAACAATTTACAAGCAACTGAAAACTAATACTACACATAATACTATCAACGAAAGCAGCCTTATACTGAACTGTCATTCCACCTTCAAACACGTCAAAATACAGCATTGTATTGAACTTTCAAATGATATCAATCCATCTAAACATTATTCGTGAGGTATCCTACTAATTAAAAATGAAGATGCAGCATTGAACATTGTTATAAAGCAGCCTTATGCTGGACTTTTATTAACTAGATTACACAGTTGCACATGCACGATGTAGCAAAACCTCACGATGGTATTTTGATAGCAGCTAACAGCAATGTACATATAAAATATGGTGCTGAAATTCATGTGATAATTAATAATCCACCTAAACACTATTCTTGAAGTGCAGCATTGTACATTTTTCAGAAAGCAGCCTTATGCTGGACTTTCGTTAAAGATGTTACAAACTTGCACATGGCACGTGTCGCAAAAACTCACCATGGTATTTTGTAGCAACTAATCAGCAATGTACATATAACATATGATGCTGAACTGTCAAATGATAATAATCCATCTATCCATCTAAAACACTATTTGTGAGTTATCGGACTAATTCAGAATCAAATGCAGCATTGTACACTTCTTGAAAACAGCCTTATGCTGGACTTTCAGTAAATAGATTCCAAACCTGCACAGGCACGAGTAGTCAAGATAGAACTATTGTATTTGGTACCAACTAATAGCAATGTACATATAATACATGGTGAAAAAAGCGTTACCTAATAAATACATAACAATACTCAATATGTTCAAAAAGAATTTACACAACCATCAATATAACATTAAGCAACGGGACTTGAAAGCAGCCTTTTGCTGGACTTTCATTGACTACTGTCGCCTAGACCATTTAACTAATGTTCTCACTTTATTTTGGCCATAATTATTGGGTTTCCAAGAATCCTAAGATATCAATTTCAGTTGTGGCAAACGAATGTAATTTTGCAACGCGTTCGTCTTCCAGCGACCCATTTTCTTGATAGCATCTTCCGAAAAACCCTGAATGACGGCATGGGTTGCAGCTCCAATACGAAATGAGTGCGACTTGTAACGCCTAGTATCAAAGCCAAGAAATGCAATTACATTTCGAAGGTGTTCATTAAAGAAAGAATAAGAAACGGCCTGACCAGTAGCTAATTGAAACAACGTCCCATCAGAATGAGACATAATTGACAAATACATTTTCATGGCTGCAACAGGACACACAACAGGGTCCTGTACATTAATTGGCAAAAATAATGTGGCAGCTTGTTCACTATGTTTATATTTTCTCAGAGTTAGCTCTAACCCTAGACAACCTTTATCGGAATCGATGATTTTCAGGTCATCATATTGCACTACTGCATAATTATTAATTGTATGTGGAAGTGCCAGCACAATTTGCTTCAACAATGTGTATGTAAATGGGAAGGCGCGTATCAGTTGGAACTGTGCCTGCCACCAAATTATTTGCTCCTTTCAAACATTGTTTGACCAAGAATGATTCACTAAAATCTTTATAACCGAATAGCTTATTAATGTACGCTAATGCAGATACATGCGAAGCTATGGTATTTACACGGTACTGAGATACGAACAATGATGCAAGAAAGTTGACTAACAACACATCGGTAACAGGCAAATCCACCGAATGTTAATTTACACGACAATATTCTGCATAACATTTCCAATAATTGAAATAAATGACCTTGGTTCTGTCATAAAGCGCTTGCGCAATTATGTGTTGTGCATCACCATATAGATCAACAGCATTTTCACAATTAAATGCCTATCCAACTGATGTATAGGGATTAATCTAAAAGCGTTTTCAATGTCTGTTTTTGCCATTAAAGAATTGCGCCCAAATTGTTTAACTTTTTCTACCACAGTATCAATAGAATCATACTGCACCTCAGTGAATTGACGATCTATCATGTCATTGACTGAATTCCCTTTTGGAAAAGACAAATCTTGAAATAACCGAAATTTCACTGATTCCTTCTTGGGCACTAGAGCTAATGGAGAACAAGTCAAGTTTGATGGTTTTGTACTAATAGGACCCATTACTCTTCCACATTGCAATTCTTCAGTTATTTTTTGACTAACGACAGCTTTGTTATTTAATGCGGATGGATGGTTGCGCATAACGTTGTGTACAGGTAAGGGCCAACAAAATTAATTCGGAAACCATATGTAAACCCATCAAGTAAAAATTGCTTTTCTTCCGTAGAATAACCTAATAAATAGTTTTTCAAAATCTTACTTCTTATTGGGGTAGGCACGAAAGGGCTGAATGCGTTTCGTGACTGCGTTTTGAGATAATTTGGAGTTTAAGGGAGTACCTGGGGCCGCGGCACTCACCATTATTTGACGAGCAAAGCAGTTGAATTGTGGATGAGGCTTCCCGCACTGGCCGCAAACATGTTCGTAATGCCAATTACGCACCTGACAACCCTGAGGTTTGTTATACTTGAAACAATATTTGTTTATGTTAACTGTATTGCGGCCAACTGCGGGTGCCGTCATCATTGTAGTGGCTCTTATCCACAGCTCATGATGCAAAGATCCCCATGCTAGTGGTTGTGTTTGCCGGTGCGCCCTAAAAATGTTGTCATAAAAATTGAATGCCGTCACCCCATGCACCCTCTCCAAATCCCTAATGGTATAAACATAAGACAGTAACCCTGCTGCCTCCTCAGGGTAACGTTTAATATATATGTCCATGTATATTGTAAATGCCGACAACCATTTGCCGATCGACATATTTCGCCCGTCTTCTTTGGGCGCAACAGACACCTGGTGACCAGCTGATGATAACTTAACTGTGATCTCTTCATTGTCAAACCGTTTATTTAACAGAGAAGCAAGGTCTGTGACTCGCGGTTCCATATTGCGGTTTTAGTGTTTTCAGGTACCAGTGCTCCAGGTGACAAAGTGACACAATGCGCGTGTAAAACAGGTGTTATAGTACCTTGTAGCGACTGTCCATGCATGGATGTGGTCTTATTAGTGAATAAAGCTTGTTGCACTTGCTGCGAGACGTCTCCCGTAGCAGAGATACTTAGCTATGTCATAGTTTCACCTACAGTGGCTACTGTATGTGTTGGTACAGGTTGAGCAGGTGGTATCACCCCCCGTTGCTCGAGCGCGATCAACTGCCTCTACAATGGCCGCATGGTCATTAACCCCGTCAGTTGTATTGCGGTCATTGGGAGCTGGCACAGGTGGTATGGTTTCCGGTGGCTGCACTGCCAGACTATTTTGATCAGCCTTTCTCTTTTTGGGGTTTACGGCTTTTTGCTGAAGCCTAGATGACCGCTTTGGAGGAATACCTGGAAATGTATTATGAAATAAATATAATTGAAAATTAGATACTAACCCCAGTACTTCCTTCCTAAACAACAATATGATACTTTCAACCAATAACTAGTTGTATGAAACTATTTTACATTATTTTAACTCTTTTAAGTGTACGCTGAATAATAGCTTGAAACATCTTGGAAACAAATACATGCTAAACCGTACCTATAAATACATATAGTACTCTAATGGAAATGCAAAATCAGTAATCATAATCGTACCATAAAGATGATATAGTGTTCAATAAATTGAAATTTGCATTTGTGTACTCAACCTTGAATACATAATCCATAATACAGTTCTGAGGCTAACTTATGAGTATCAAGCAAAACGAAAATCGAACTGCTTTATTGCACAATGTAGTTTACATAAACTACAAATGGAATAATGCATACAAATACATGTACTACAATAGTAATAGTTATTAACCTACAAATACATGTAAGTCTAACTTTGCAATAAAAACAACCGCATTGTGCATAATCCGCAAATCCAACGTCGAGAATCGAATAGCTTAATTTCACAATGTAGTTTACACAAACTACAAATTTAATAATGTATACAAATACATGTAATACAATATTAAGAGTTATTAACCTACAAAGACATGTAGGTCTAACTTTGCAATAAAAAACAACCGTGTATCATTGTGCATAATCTGCAAGTCCAACGTGGAGAATCGAATAGTTTAATTTCAGAATGTAGTTTACATAAACTACAAATTTAATAATGTATACAAATACATGTAATACACAATTTATAGTTAATAACCTACAAATACATGTAGGTCTAACTTTGCAATAAAAACAACCGTGTATCATTGTGCATAATCCGCAAGTCCAAATTCGAAAATCGATAGCTTAATTTCACAGTTTAGTTTACATAAACTACAAATTTAATAATGTATACAAATACATGTAATACAATATTAAGAGTTATTAACCTACAAATACATGTAGGTCTAACTTTGCAATAAAAAAACAACCGTGTATCATTGTGCACAATCTGCAAGTCCAACGTGGAGAATCGAATAGTTTAATTTCACAATGTAGTTTACAGAAACTACAAATTTAATAATGTATACAAATACATGTAATACACAATTTATAGTTAATAACCTACAAATACATGTAGGTCTAACTTTGCAATAAAAACAACCGTGTATCATTGTGCATAATCCGCAAGTCCAAATTCGAAAATCGATAGCTTAATTTCACAGTTTAGTTTACATAAGCTACAAATTTAATAATGTATACAAATACATGTAATACAATATTAATAGTTATTAACCTACAAATACATGTAGGTCTAACTTTGCAAAAACAACCGTGTATCATTGTGCGTAATCTGCAAGTCCAACGTGGAGAATCGAATAGTTTAATTTCACAATGTAGTTTACATAATCTACAAATTTAATAATGTATACAAATACATGTAATACACAATTTATAGTTAATAACCTACAAATACATGTAGGTCTAACACTGCAATAAAAACAACCGTGTATCATTGTGCATAATCCGCAAGTCCAAATTCGAAAATTGATAGCTTAATTTCACAAAGTAGTTTACATAAACTACAAATTTAATAATGTATACAAATACATGTAATACAATATTAATAGTTATTAACCTACAAATACATGTAGGTCACACTTTGCGGTAAAACAATATTTAATTTTACCTTATTAGTTCCATCGCTCACCCGAATTACACAATCTCTTGACACTCCTGATGTATTTTGGATAACCAATTTCGTTAGACAAATGTATGCCATCGCTATTGAAAATGTACTCTGTACAGCTCTGTACAGTTCCACAAAACCCTATACTTCCAATAAAAAATTGGTAGGTCCGTAGTAGTTACCAGGTTCTGAATAGCAACATTGGCCCGAATAACATGAGAATTGTGATCTGGATGTGGCACATTATCCGCATTATCCCTGTGCAAAACCTGCAAAATGGCTACCTTCTTTACATTTAATCCGATGACGATATACTAAGCATAGCCCAAAATGTCTAGTGCAAGTTGTTCTGGTGAGTATAACGGACTGCATAAATCATTTAAACCTAAAACTAGCAACACGATATCACGTCCTTCCAGATCACAATCTCTAGAGTGCAGTCTCCTACTTTGTTGCACTTTAACAGTATTCCACGTCAGCCCTAAGTTGAAATATTCAGCACTATTAACTAATAAATGTTCAAGACCATGCACAAAACTATGTCCCCAAATCACAACATGCACCGCCATTCTGTACACAGCATCTTCATGCCGCAGTTTTAGTTATCCCCTGAACTCGGCCGCAACAATTTTGCACTATTTATAATACACTTGACCTACTTACGCTGTTTGAGTGATCCGGTCTCCGGGTCCTTAACAGCGCTTATCTCAGTAGCACGCCTTTGCAACAATAAGTTGTGTGCAAAATCTACGCTCATTAACAAACCAACACCATTTAACCTCGATGTAGTAATAAACCAAACAACAATTTATAATATTGAATAATCAAAACAATAATGCTATTATATATTCGTGCCGGCGCAAATCGCTATGACCGAACAATACAAACCCGTACAGTAGCCTGCTCTGAATTTTACTTTTAATCGAGGCAATAATCAAAATATAAAAGATAACCCCGGGCATGCCTTTCGTAGTTCTACATGCGATATTTTTGCGATCTTTTTTTTTTTGCACATATCCCGGGCAAATAGATTCAGTTTATTTAAACATTATTACCAAATATTCCTTGATATTTTGGTATCTTTCCAAAATTATGTAAATGCCTCGTGGGTTTTCAATGCCTCGTGTGTTCCAGCGCAGCTACGGACATGTACAACATGCTGTAGAATAACAGCAAAATAGCAGCAACAATACAGTATAAATTACTTAACTGACAACACCGTTCCTCGAATAATCTGCAACAATATCCTTCGGAACAACTTCGCTTTAACTCCGTAAAACAAAATTTCTTTTAGCAAAACTTTGCTTAGCTTTGTAAAGTAATGGCGTCGGTAACGAGCAGGTCAGACTGATTCTGAGATTCTGCTGAGGTGATACCTTCTGGCAGGGGTCATCACAAAACACTTAAACCCTAATATTGCTAGGGGGCGACTCAAATAATTTTATCTGCGCTAAACAACATGTAATATGAAATATATAGGTGTAATTTCAACACATTGTGCTGGACATGGCAAATACTGAATATACACACACTGTACCGTGTGTACATAAAACTATTGTGTATTGTCAACACTCTGCCCCAATTAATGAATAACAGCGTGTGTATATAAATATGTAATATGAAATATGTGTAATTTCAACACACTGTGCTGGACATGGCAAATACTGAATATACACACACTGTACCGTGTGTACATAAAACTATTGTGTATTGTCAATACTCTGCCCCAATTAATGAATAACAGCGTGTGTATATAAATATGTAATATGAAATATGTGTAATTTCAACACACTGTGCTGGACATGGCAAATACTGAATATACACACACTGTACCGTGTGTACATAAAACTATTGTGTATTGTCAATGTTTATGGTAGTTTATGCCAAATGAGCTTGATTCTTTACCTGGTAGTTCATCTGATACATTTTAATACAGTTTATGGTAGTTTATGCCAAATGAGCTTGATTCTTTACCTGGTAGTTCATCTGATACATTTTAAATACAGTTTATGGTAGTTTATGCCAAATGAGCTTGATTCTTTACCTGGTAGTTCATCTGATACATTTTAATACAGTTTATGGTAGTTTATGCCAAATGAGCTTGATATTTTACTTGGTAGTTTCGATCCATTTTTAACTCAGATTATGGTAGTTTTTGAAAACTGAGCTTGATTATTTACCTAGCAATTGATTTCATCCATTTTTAATAGTTTTGGTAGTTTATGCCGACTATGCTTGATTCTTTACATGGAAGTTCATTTGATTCATTTTAATAATTTATAGTAGTTTATGCCAACTTAGCTTGATTCTTTACCTGGTGGTTTGTCTGATCCGTTTTTAAAACAGTTAATGGTAGTTTATGCCAACTTAGCTTGATTCCTTACCTAGTAGTTCATTAGACCCATTTTTAATAGTTTATGGTAATTTATGCCAACTGAGCTTGATTCTTTACCTGGTAGTTCATTTGATCCATTTTTAATAGTTTATGGTAGTTTATGCCAACTGAGCCTGATTCTTTACCTGGTAGTTCATTTGATCCACTTGTTATAAAAACAATAGCAGTTTATACAAACCATTCTTGATACATTCTCTGGTAGAGCTTGCCTCATACTGCAAGCACGCACTGTTGGTGTAGAAATAATCTCCGTCTTTTACAGGGAACTCATAAGATCCAGTTGGTGTGGTGCATTTTGTAGGACAATGGAACGGACCTTCGATCTGCAACTGATCCATTAAGCAACTACATCAATATTACTCTACAGCGGACATAACACTTTTGATACTCTCTCTGGTAGCGTTGGCTTCATACTGCATGCCGGCACTAATATTCTCAATCGTTAACAGGGAATTCATACGATCCAGTGGGTGTGGTGCATTTTGTGGGAGCAAAGAACGGATGCCGACCTGCAACAGATCCGTGAAGCAACCACATCAATATCAGTCTACAGAGTACATACCATTGTTTATACATTCACTGGTAACTGGAGCAGCAAACCAGCTTTGTTTAGGTGGGAATAGAGGAAACTCGTTATGTCCCAGTTGGCATGGTACATTTTGTGAGAGCAAATAATGGATATCCCACCTGCAAGTGGTATTCAAGCAACTGATAGGTCATACAATTTAACACAACTGATAGGTCACACAATTGAAAACACTTGGTAGCTTCTGACTATCTAACAGAATACATTCATTTATTAAGTCCTTAATCTCTTAAACAAATTGCCATGTTTGTTCATTACGACATCCATATTGTATTTTGCTTACCATTCCTTCAAACAGGTTTGAGGCAGCATCAGGGGAGTTGATTGGTTGAGTAATAATATAACATAAAGTTGAGAGTAAATCAACAAGAGGTCAATGAACTTGAAGCTCTACTGAAGGATTTGGACAGCTAGATCTGCCATGGGAACCTGTGAAGTTTTATGGAAATAAGACAAACACTTTCAGAGAAGTAGTCACCACAAGTTTTTCCTATGTCACTATTAGGGACCGACCATTTTGTTTTCTGTGGGGGTGTGGGGGGGGGGGGGGGGGGGGGGAGTGGCTGGGATTTACCTTTCAGCCGAAATAAAAAAAAATCATTTCTTTAAAGCCGGATTTTTATTTCGCCTAGTACACTGGCCAGATTATTTTTTTTCGTCAACTTGAAAGCCAGAATATTTTTGTTTAAGTTTTACTAGCCGTAGAATAAGAAGAGTTGTTGTAGATCTACCACGTATGTGTCGACGTCAATGTTGGTTTTCAGTTATTGGCCATATCCACAATTATTTCAGCAACCACTGGTCAGTTAAACTTGACTTATGTTAGCAGTACCATCAAGGTCACTGGTAGACACATGTTCCTTAACTCTGTATTGCATTTAAGCAAAATCAAGGCCCTTTTATTAATTTGAATTTCTGGTATATTTTAACAACTGAAAGTCGTACATCAACAAAACTTCAGTAAAGCTTGGAATAAAAGAGCAATAGAAGACACATATTCCGTATGTTTAACTCTGTATTGCATTTAAGCAACGTTATGTTCCTTTTTCGACTTCACAATTCTGGTTAAAGTTTTTAGGCTAGTTCTTGTATTTCAGTAGGTGATTGTTAATTATTAATACAACTTCAGTAAAGCGTGGCTGCTAGTAGACACATGCTCCATAACTCTGTATTGCATCTTAGCGAAATTATGGCCCTTTTTCTAGATAAATATTTTCTGTATTGTATTTTAGAAAAGTGTAGCCTATTTTCGACTTAGAATTTCTATTATTTTATTTGTTGACAAGTCCATTTATTTCAATACCCACTAGTAATATATCTCTATGAAAGGAGCTTGACAAATGTCATCAGTCATCAAGGACACATGTTTCATAACTTTATTTCATTTTAGCCAGATGATAAAATGTTTTCAACTTAGAGTTTCAGTTAACGTGTTTTAAGCAGCTTCACATATATTTCAATGAACCTCACTGCATACAAGTCTGTAAATGTCATTAGCCCCATAAACCCCACACCTTCCCCACTCCTACACCACCACCACCACCATCACCCCAGATAAATAGACAAACATTTCTGCTATTATTTTTGGTTTTTCTTCAGTTACCATGTCTGCATCTTGTTCATTTCCACCCCCACCCACCGAACACACACACGCTCCACCGTAGACTCCCCCAATGAAAATATTGTATTAATTCTGTTTTTTCCTATTCAGTAACACTTCACTTCCCCTCCCCACGCCCTGTTCAAGTTCATATTCTTTCTGGGGGTATTGAAGGTATTGCTTCGATATTCGGTATATATGTTTACTGACCACTCCCTCCCCGCACCCTCTACACCCTCACCTCACCACCGCCTAACCTCCACAATTATTACTTGACCATGTGAATGAACTGGCACCATGGTTGGTGAGACAGAAGTGTCAGTGACCTTATTTAAAACTGACTTTGAATATTGGATCTTGTTTAATATGGATATTTTCATATTTGGTGGATGGAACTCCATGTGCTGGTTATGCTTGTCCTTGTTTGATTTCTATGTGAGCCCACTTTTGCTCTTCTAAATAATTAATTGACTGGAGGCTGTGTTTGTGGTGTAGGGGATTGTCTTGTGATTGGCAATGACTACCATGTTCCATACCATTCTTATTAACAGTAGCATATAGCGCATAGCTTTGTCTGTAACATGGCACTGCATGTGGCTGCTTCTTAAACGCCAGCGTTGAGTATGAAAAAAATGGTCCCGGATACACTTTACTGATCATTTTATGCATTATGCTGCTCAGAGATATTTAATCACAAATTTCAAAATAATAAAACATTTTTAAACCATAAAATTTGGCATGTAAATACACTAAACATTACCGTGTACAGATATATCTAAATAATTATATAATGTATTTATTTTCTATACTTTCTAGAACAAAACTTTTATTCCTAACTGTCAAATTTTGAATGTTGGTGCATCTATACCTGTAAAAATGAGAACAGTGATTGGTC